>PVKM010005308.1:0-48344 GCA_004027735.1 Carollia perspicillata
GGTTGGATAGTACTTGGCCTTGACAAAGAAGGTGGCTCTCCAAACAGAAAGACAGATTTGGGTCATATATTTGTTACTTACCAGCTGCTTGACCTCAGTTTTGTTGTTGATTGTTGTTTATTATTTCTTATTTGAAGACATAATTTATCTTTCCAGAAAACAGAGATAGTAATCTGGGGGATAGTTGGTGAATACTAAGTAAATTCTTCATATAAAGTCACTTAAGAACTCTCATAATTGTGAACTAAAATTTGTATATTTAATAGCCGTGTTCTATCCATATACAGAAACGGTTTTCCACTTTTTGTCAGTTCTCATGGATAATGCAAGTTAGAGCTGCTGACTGTCAGATTAAAGCAAATTTTCATTCCTGTCAGGTTTGTACTCAGTGAGAATTTATGGATTGCATAATTCAAACCCAAAATGGCAAGTCATTTGATTTAGAGAATGAATGGTATTTGTTCATAAGCAGCATTTCTACCTTTTGTTTTCTAGACAACAGCACATGTGAGACACCCCCAGAGTATTTACTCTATTCTTTGTTTTTTAATCCACTGTGTGACTGACGACCTGAATTAGTGGCTTTGTTATCAGAGATAATCCTGCAGTCGCATTTGAATTACTGCTCACTATTGTAGTTAGTAATTGCCACTGTATAAATGCAGATAATACTTAGCTACTTTTAAAGATAGTCTTGTATTTAAGCATACCACAGATCTGTAAATTGGCAATTCTCAAATGGGGGCTATAATCATAAACTCATAGTTTGCACATGCAATTTAAAATAGCTTATTTTAAATTATCACTGCTTTGTTTTTGTTGTAGACTGCGAAATGATTCAATGTTTTGGTTTAAGTTCTATTATTTAATGTTTAATTTCAAATAATGCTAGCATGGGAAATAAAATTTCCATGTGTTTATGATAAACTGCAGCACATAATACTTAAAAGTTTGAGTTCTACAGTTGGATTATTTGGCTCAAATCTCTTATTTTCCTCATATTGGCTCTATAACCTTGGGCAAAATACTTAACCTCTGGAGAATCTCTAGCCATAAAATAGGGATAATAAAACCAGTTACCTTGTAATTTAGACTTTATGAGAATAAATCAGTTTATATATTGAAATTATATTGAACCCTGCCAGAAAGAATAATTGCTTAATAAATGTTACCTTATCCATCAAATGAGGTTACATTTTTATAAATTAAGACATACCAAAAAAAATCTAATAACTTGGGCTACTAGGCTATAAAGACTATAAAAAATTAAGTTCTACTCTTGACCTGGAATTTTGTATAAGATAATTAGGTTGTTTTAAACCTCCCTTTTCTCAGTAATTTTAATAGCATATTATATGTACTCAGCTTATCTCATGAGTCAATTAATATAGAGTATATAGTAATCATGAAATTCATTAACATCTTCAAAATGTTTCTATCTTCTGTAATATTAAACAAGTGAAATGATTAAAATAATCTTTGATGGTGTTTTTAAAAACTATATTTTAACATACACATTTTCTAAGATAAAAGTTAAGATTAACTCCTGAAAATTTAAACAAATAGCCCTGTCAAACATTAGCTGCATATATGCCAAATTCCAGGCATTATACAATATATTTTACAGGTGTTTTTTTTTATTGTTTAATCTGTGGCATCAAGGTGTAACAAGATGATGTAACATCAGCAATAGAGAGTTTTTTTCATTTAATTTATAATATTATCAATATATATTTCATGAGTATTCACATTTTACCAATGAAAAAACGGGCCTAGAGAAGTTAAGTAATTTGACCAAAGTCACAATCACAATTCTCGTAATTCACAAAATCTGGAATTTTAGTTCACTTTTGTTTTATGCTTTAGCTCAAGCTCTTACCACAATGAGGTGCTATTTCTGCATTTGAGAGCTTCACCCACCATGCAGGGTTCTTCCTTAAAGTATAAATATATTAATGAGAAGACTTTGTTGTCTTTCACTCCAGCCCCCGAGAAGACAAGAGCCACTGTAAAGAATACTTGATGGTAGATCAGGATAAATATCTTTAGCCTCTGGAGGCACAAACACAACAAAAAGTGTAATGGAATGAGGATAGCTAGTCTTGTAAATACATGATCTGGACTTTTTTTTAAATGTGAAGTTAAATGAGAAGAGGCAGAAAGCAGACATAAATACTAGATTTAACGTTATAGAAACACAACTTAAAAAGAAATACGAGTCTGATATTTGGGAATCAAAAGTTGCTTGACTTAAAATGACAGAAATAATAAGAAAGAAAAAAGAAAAAAACAGTGAATTGAGCCTGAGCTGAGTGTTCCGTAAACAAAATGGTGTTTGTTATTCAACATTAGGAGGTGGTGGCTCTGCGGGGCATTGAGTGCACTGGGCAGGCCTCAAAGTTCGAATATATTGATTTTGTGATTTACCTGTTTCAAATTTTGTCACAAAGTAAAGTCTTTAGTGCTTTTTAGAATTTTAATTATTATTATTGTATTATAGTATTATTATAATTCATGTTGTTGTTAGCACACAATGATGATTCATCACCAATCCTAAACTCCAAAAATGTATTCTATGTACCTCTTACCACATAGAGGCACTATTTTTGTAAAGGAATAGATGAGAGTTAATCTTTTCAAGCACCTAACATTTGTTAACCACTGATAACAAGGTAGAAATTGAACTTTCTAGGTTTTTCTAAGCAGATTATATTGTATTTGAAGGGTGGGGTGGTAAAAATACTTAAGTAATGAATAAATAGATTTAGGTGTTGTAAAATAATGTAGCAGGCAGTGATTTGTTGTTTCCACTTGAACAGAGAACTGAGGGAGTACATTCTTTAAATATTTGTGGGAAAATGTTCCTTTCAGAAGAAGTAACATTCAAAAGCCAAGTTAGAAATGAGATTGGCTATTGCTATGGATTGAATATTGTGCCCCCCTCCAAATTCATATATTGAACATTACATTCTATTCCCCAATTTGATGATAATAGGACGTGGGGCCTTTTGGATGTGACTAGATCACAATGTGGAGATCTCAGGAATGAGATTAGTGTCCTTAAAAGAAACACTCCAGAGAGCCCCTTGACACTGTCACGTGAGGACACAATGCGAAGAGAGCCATCTATGAAAGCAGGCTGTAAACACACAGAGTCTGCCCATGCCTTTTTCTTGGACTTCTGAACCTCCAGAAATCTAAGGAATAAATTGTTGTTGTTTAAGCCACTCAGACTATGGAATTTTGTTCTAGCAGCCTTAATGAACTAAGACACATTTCGAAAAGACATTAAGGAGACTGTTTGGACTTGATTGTGGAAAATGAGAGTCTGGCAGAATAGGAGTTTAGAAAAGGAGGCAAGAGAAATCATGTTGACCTTGCCTCCTAGAATCAGAAATTTGGGTATTATTCTAGTGAATGGCCAAATATTGGTATGAGTCCTATAATTTATGAGTTAGTAAATTCACAAGCATTTGGGTGGATTGTTTGGATTAGATGTAGATAATGTAGATAAAAGGAGAGGAGTGAGGAGGGTGTTGATACAAGATTCTTTGCAAAAACTAATGATGACAAGGAGGACATGCAGAGGGCCCGGAGACATATGAAAGGATGTTCAGCATCACTAGCCATCACAGAGATGCAAGTGAAAACCACGATGAAGTACCACTTCATACTGGTCAGAATGGCCACCATTACCAAATCAACAAACAATAAGTGCTGGTGAAGCTGTGGAGAAAAGGGAACCCTAGTGCACTGTTGGTGGGAATGCAGACTGGTGCAGCCTCTGTGGAAAATAGTATGGAATTTCTTCAAGAAACTAAAAATGGAATTGTCTTTTGACCCACTAATTCCACTGCTGGGTTTATACCCCACGAATCCAGAAACACCAATTCAAAAGAACCTATGCACCCCAATGTTCATAGCAGTACAATTTACAATAACCAAGTGCTGGAAGTAGCTTAGGTGCCCATCGGTAAATGAGTGGATCAATAAACTATTGTGCATTTACACAATGGAATACTACACAGCAGAAAGAAAGACGGAGCTCCTATCCCTCAAGACAACATGGATGGAACTGGAAAGTATGATGCTAAGTGAAGTAAACCAAGTGGTGAAAGATAAATACCATATGACCTCACCTATAAGCGGAGCCTAATTAACAAAATAAACTGGCAAGCAAAATATAGCCAGAGACATTGAAATCAACAACAAACAGACAGTAACCAGAGGGGAGGGGAGAGGGAAATAATGTGGGAATAAAAGGAAAAGGATGTAACATGAATGAGGGGCCCATGTACGGAGCCAAGGAGGGGTGGGATTGAGGGTGGGAGGTGGGCGTGGGTAGGGTGTAGGAAAGTGGTGGTGGGAAAATGGAGACAACTGTATTTAAACATCAATAACAAAGGAAAAAAAAAACTAATGACGAATTGGAATAAGTTTGTGAACGTGAGCTTAGAGATATATGTCAGAAAGAAGAAAGGATTTGGTGATAGAATACTTTTGGAGAGCCTAAGGGAAAAATAGAATTTTGATATAAGAAAAAGAATGAATACTGAACACATTTATTAGAAAGATAAAATTTGAAGTAGGCATTTTTTGAAGGGAGATATAAATAACTGTGTTTTGTGAATTTTAAGTTTGATGTACCTTTTATATATTTCTAAAGTGTTGAATAAGTAGTTGGAGATATAATCCTCGAGCTCAGATATAGGCTAAAAAATTTTGAGAATCATAACATAATGTAATGTAATCAGTGTCATAGTAAATGTGTGGCCAAATAATTTAATAATCCTGGCTAGTTCAGGGACAGTTTTCAAAGAAAATGTCTTTGAATAAAAGGTTTTCAAGGGAAACAATATTTATCAAGCAATTATTTTCTGCCAAGCCCTTCATATACACTATTTTTTTCTCAATGATTTAAACATTATGAGGAAATTGAGACAGTGATAACAGATCCCTACAGAAAGTCTAGTAATGATAGAATATGCTTCCTTTTGAGTTGACCCCTCTTCTTTCTATCATATAAATCGTGAATTTTGCCCAAAAGAGGAGAGACAAGGGTCAAAAACAGAGAAAGCACTAGGACGAATGCACAGCAGGAGATGGAGCACAATCTAACTTAAGAAGAGAACTCTCTGTGAACTGAATTGTGGGTCTGTGTAGGGCTGGGGCATGTTAGGAGATTGGGTGCAGGTTGGGGCCAAGTGATAAGAACCTTTTCATGGCTTGTCAAAAATTTTGTCCCTGATTCTATGCAAAATGAAGGGCCATTGAAGACTCTATGATGGAGTATAGAACTATCCAGGTTGGGTTACAAAAGATTGAATCTATAGTGATAGCAAGAAGGTATAGCAGTCTGCATTTCTTTTTAGATATGATTTAATTCAAGTAACTATTTTATAATAAAATAGATGGCTTGGAAGAGTAAAAAATTCACAAGTGGTTATTGATACCAAATAACACGATAAATTCCCAAGCAATTTAACCTGAAAATTGCTGAGAATGTGATTTCTTCATTTTTTAGGTATAATAATTTTTAACAAAACAAATAAAATTCCAAAGACTGTTATATGACTTATTATAACTATAACAATTGTAATATTTGTTCATCATGTCATTATAAAATGTGATAATTGTATAGTATTTAGGAGATCCTGCAGTTAAAATCAGACAAGTGTCCAGAAATCTGATATTTTTAAAGAAGTGCTAATACACAGGCTTTGGCGTATCTTCTATAAATATCACACTAATATAGATGTTCACATGTGCTATTTCATAATACATGCATTTTATAAAGCCTCTTGAAGCAGAGATCAATTATTATTTTCCACCTCCATGTACTGGGAATGCAGATGAGTAAACCGTATCCTACACTTGAGGAGCTGCCATCACAGTCGCATGCTTATTTTCAAACTCTGAAAGGAACACCTTTATTCTTTAACAAACTGCCTTTAAGGTGTAGATAGGGGAGTTTAATGATTAAGATGAGAAAGGAGGCTCGTCTCTCTTGGACTTAACTCTTGGACTTAACTCTTGTATTGGACTTAACTCTTCTGAGAGATCTTAAAAGAATTTCACTCTCTGACAAAGATAAAAATGCTAAGAGTAAAAATAGGATATTGTATTGTTTTAAATTTATTACTTGACAAAATACTTATTACCTCTCAAATTAATTTGAATCTATGTATCTCAGTGATAATCATAATTCTCACATTCCCACTTGTTTTGCTTACAAATACACAGAAACACACAGACACACACGCACAAATCTCAAAGAAGGCAGATCATCTAATAGGGTAAGATACATCAGTGATAATACTTTTTAATTATTGTTATAATGATTTTCTCATAGATTTTAGCAGCGAAGGGTCTCTGAATATTAGTTGTATGGCTATCGCCCTCAACCAGATGATCCGTGTTTTGCCAGTGTTGCTGCTCTTCCACTAGATGTCAGCTCCACTCTAGCACTTTAGGATGCTCAAACAAAGCGAAAATGCCACCCACCTCTGTTCTACTTACTGTATCTTCCAGTAGCAATTTACCTGGGTAATTGATAATAATTGTAATAAGGTACAGCTCACTAATGCCAATAGAAAAACCACTAACTAGAGTGAGAAGCTTATTCAAAATAAAACTTTAAATTTATTTACAGTGTCTTGAAAACTATTTTCTAATATTCAGTCCTTTCCCTTTTGTTACAGTTAAATCATTATATAAAATTGTAATTATTTTATGCATTTTATAACCCATGGCCTGTCGTTGATTGATATGAAGGTATTCAGAATGGTCACACGCTTCTTTAAAGCAATATTTACTGGAAGCTGTGAAGGCAGATCATAAAGGCTTAGAATATTTAAGGGTTTATTTACCATTTGTCTTGAATTTTCTGGCCTTGTGAAATGACTGAAGTGACATTGCAATAATGGTGACTTTTCTGCCAGGTTGAGAGAAGAGTGATTGGCAGCCAAGAAATGTCTCAAATATTCCAGAAAATGCTGGATGATCTTCAGATTTGCTTCCCAGTTAAAAAGAAAACACTATTCAAAGGGATAAAAGGAAGAACCAGAGATAAGAGCAGTGTGGCAGAGCAACAAGGATTTAAAATGGACTCAACACCAATCTAGACTAAAGAGTAATTTTCCCACTTACATGTCCCTTTTTCTAAACAGTTTAGTCCGAGAGGTACAGATGCGTGAAAAACCTGTGTAGCTCACAGAGAAAGAGTATGTCTTTAACAATACTGAAAGTGCTTAAAGGTCATCTTTTTACACAACATATTGTCTTTTTGTGTTTCCTTCATTTCTATCTTGATCAATTTTACTCTTTCCATTTATTTTTAGTTACTGTCTCCTTAACCTCTATAATTTCTCCCACTTTTTAAAACTTTTTGGTTTCTCCGCATTGAGAAATTGTTTTTCTCTATTTTATTTAGATAATTATATTTACTTATATTTGTCATGTTTTTGTTTGTACACTTTAGTTTTAAAGTAAAGAACCACTTGAGGAAGAAATAATGTGTAGGTATATCAGATCAAAGGTTGAGCATTTATGAACTCAATTAATTGTTGTTTGTGAATAAATAATTCCCTGAGAGAAGGTCATGCCCTTCAGAGCTTTCAACCTCTTCAGGCAAATTCAGGGTTCTAAGCAGTGATTTAGCACAAAATATACAAAAATATCATTGCTATAGATAAAAGTAAATTTTAAATGTAGATGTAAAGTATTAAAGTATAACACTGACAAAATAAATAATTCTTATCTCTTAAAATCTACATTTCTCACCTGATGTTATTGGTTTTTTTAAAAACATTTTTGATTGGTCATGGTTCCTACATCAGGGATATTTGTGTAACAGTGCACGTATCCAAACACATGTGTTACAATACAGATTGAAATTCCACAGAAGCTGAGGACATTAGACAAATGCATCCTTTATTGATATTTTTTGAATAGCTGGTAGTGTGTTCTGAAGCAATTATTTATGCCATAATTTTCCCTCAGGTGTCAATCATCTGTAATCTACTACTTTCATGTAGATTCACAGAACTTCTTATCAGATTATTAAGAGGGCATTTCATTTCTCTAGGCTTGGGAGTTTTCAAGTGTCCAAATTTCTCCATGGCTACAAGATTTGGACATGTTGGAGATGTCATGTTTAGATTTTTTAGAGCAATTTAAACAGCATTTGTTAGGAAGCATTTATAGGAAGACAGAATGACAAAGAATAGCACCTTGGCTTACTAACTTAGTTTGAGCTGTGATACATTGCTTTTTCTCTCTAAGCATGTATGTACAAGAGATAAAGATTATTGTTAATGATTTGAGAATGTTTAAAGGAAGTGCAGTGGAGTAGTTGTTCACAGGATATTAACATGACTTAATAAACTGCAACAAGAGAAACGTCTTCCCTTAAGAGTTCCAGAAAACCATACAGATGTTTGTATGTTCGCCACTCAGAATATAGATAAATTATTTTTAGAAAAACAAATACACTTAGACAAAAATCCAAGAGAAAAACCACAAACAAAATTAAATTGACCAATACCTAGAATAGTCATGGAAACAAAGATAATATTAATAACAGCATGATATTAAAAGCCAATGGCTGTGTGTAACTCTCCTTGAGTACTTACATGAATGCTGTATCAGTAATATCACTGAAGGAAAAGTGGAAGAAAGCCCCTTGTACGTGCTTGTGGACACACAGTAGGTGCTCCAACCCCTGCATTCACATACTTACAGACTTGTATTTCTTTTTTAATTTTTTTATTTTAATTGTTGTTCAAGTACAGTTCTCTGTCTTTTAGTCCCATCCCAGCCCACCCACCCAGCCCTCCCCTCTCCCTCCCATTTCCACCCCACCTAGTTTTTGTCCATGTGTCTTTCATACTTGCCCCTGTAAACCCTTCCTTTGTATATCTGTCAGAGCCACCACTTGCACAGCAGCTCTGCAGCCTGAACAAACAATCCCACAGACCTTAAGTAACAACTTGCCTTCATTCTGTTTAATGGACTCTGGTTTTTATTTTTTCTACAAAACAAATTCTTCACATTAGCTGAATGAAAGCTAATTTTACTAATTTTACTGATTCTATATTTACAAAAACCAAGTTTGAATATTGTTCACTCATTCATTCATGCACCAATTCATTCATCATTTTGTCATTCATTTATTCACTCAATTTAGGAACTCAGGGTATAGCCAGAAACAGAGAGACTTGGTTCTTGTTTTTTACATTTCATTGGGAGGAGGCAGACAGTACATGAATAAATTGTAAGCATAGCAAAGATCAAATAAGTATGATAGAAATTTTAACTAATAAATTTTCCATAGGGACTAAATTATGAGTAGCTCTGTTGTGCTATAAAATACACACAAGCAAAGACCTTGCTCTACTCACCCCCAGAGCTAAAGAGATTTTATATTTGGAGAAAGGAGAATATATACAGAACAAATAAATCATTAAAAATAAATGCAGATAGTTGATTGTATGTTTTGGTGATTGCATAAAAACAATTATTAAATAAAAATGTATCATATTTCTATATAAATTCTCAAAATTATTAAACCAAATATCATCTTTAAACAGATTAAAAGAGTTGGTATGGCAACTTCCAGAAGGATATTAAAACCAAACAAACAAGATATATTTTTTCCTCTATATGTTAAATGTCAGTCTCTCTCCCTGTATTTTACCCGAATGACCATGCACTCCTTTAATCTTAAAGAATTTAACTTCCTCATGTCCTTGTTACTCCTAGGTGACATTTACATTACTATGTAAGCAAAGCCTTACGTTCCCATGGTGTTCATATCATCATAACTTCAACTTGCTCTTGACTATTTTTTTCCCCACACTTTATAAGCTGTAAGAGCAGAGGCTTTATCCTCTTGTTTACAACAGCATGCCCAGCATTTAGCAAAATAACCATTATATAATATGTATCTAAGTAGTAATTCTGGAATGAATGATTGGGTGATAGTTGCAAATAGGCAACCTTGATTAAATGCAATTTTTTAATTACTCCCCACTGACTTCCATGCAGCCTAAATTAGCTGAAGGAAACATAGAAACCTGAAGATTATTCTCAATTTAAATCTGTTAATATCAGACATACACTGTATTCCTCCTTTAGTCCATTCACTCTTCCATTGTTTAGAAGACCATTTTTTTAATGTCCTTCTTTGAACCTCTAATACCTCCTTTTCAGTTTCCACTTACCACCATTTGTCTGGCTTGTTATTTCACAGAGAAAATAAACTACATCAGAAAAGTATTCTATTAATTACCACTAGCTTTCATCTTTGCCCACATTCCCTTGCATTTTTTCCTATTATTACTATCTGTGCTCCCATGAACTTGACTCTTCCCCTTTAAGTGCCTTATTCCAACTCCCCTTTTCTACTCAAGAATAAAGTTCCAACAGTTCTCACCTCCTTTTCCCAAATCAGTTTTTTTTGTAACTAATGTGATCTTTCTACATTTGATTTCTTCCATCCATGATGCTAATATCCTCATAAAACAAAAACAAAACCAGAAAAGATAAACCAATCTTACCTGGAGGTTTCATTCTTTAGGTGTAAATTTCCTTTTACAGCAGAGATTCTCAATATAGAGTTCATGTAACAGAAGTGTGGATGGAATTCAGGAGGTCAATCTACAGTAAAATAAAAATTTAAAAAAATCATTTGTATGTTTACTCACTGAACATAATGTCTTTTAAGTCTACATATTGAACAATCTACCACAAACAGTATTAGTCTAACTAAATATTTTATCATTTATATCATCTAATATTACAAAAATACCTTTATACTCACCATCTTGTTGAAATTAGAGTAAATATTTAACTTTCCCTATATATTATGTTTAAATGTTAAGAACTCTTGCTTTAGAGTAAGACTTTTGGTTACGTTTGCTGATGTTCCCTGTTTTATATTGCTTTTTTCACCATCTCTTCCAACCTTTTCTAGTCTGACTTTTGCCCATACTGCTCTATAAAACAGCTTTGTCATAATCACTGACAACACGCATGTGCTAATTCCAATAATCAAATCTGAATCTCCTAACCTGAGAAAGCATTTGTCGCATTTCACAATCTTATCTTTAAAATGATGCCTTCCCTTCCAAGATCACCCTCTCCTGTTTTCCTCCTGTCTCATTGGTTACTTGGAGTTGAGTTTCCTTTGCACGCTCATCATCATAAACAGAACTCCGTAATGTTGGGGCACTGCCGTTCTTAGTGCTTACACCTCTTTTCTTTTTCTTCTTTAGTTGTCAGTGGTTAGATGACTTTCAGTGGACTAAGTGTTGATGATTTCCAAACGCATACCTCTTCGGGACCTCTCACCTCAACAACAGATTACTATTTCAAATTGCCTCCTGCATTCTTAATACGTGTCTCAAAAAATCTCGCCCAAAATTAACCTGGTTCTCTCTCCCCACCCTCACCCCCAACTTTCAAACTCCTCACACAGTCATACCCAGTTCGGTTAAGGCAAATCTCTTTTCAGTTGCTCAGAGTCATTTTTCACTACTCTCATATTTCACAGTTAATTTATCAGTAGATCTTGACAGTTCTACAATGAAAATATTGACCACTTCTCAATTTCTAAAGAGCAGTATGCTGGATTAAGACACAACTTTTTGTTCCTGGCTGGTGTGGCTCAGTGGATTGAGTGCCAGCCTGCGAATCACAGTGATTGGTTTGATTCCCAGTCAGGGCACATGCCTGAGCTGCAAGCCATGTCCTCGGTGAGGGGCCCATGACAGGCAACCATACAATGATGTTTCTCTCCCTCTCTTTCTCCCTCCCTTCCCCTATGTCTTAAAGTAAAATAAATAAAATCTCTAAAAAAAGACACAACTTCTTGTAGCCTGAATTATTGTAAGAGTCCACTAACAATCTCTCCTTCCAACATATTCTAAAGACAGAAGTCTAAGTAACTGTGTACAGTGGAAAGTTGAATCATGTTGTATCTCTTCTCTCAACTCTTCAATGCTTTTTGTCTCACTTTGGAGGAAAGTAGAAAGTCACTATGCATTTGGTTACCCACATACGTCTGTGACACCTTCTATTAATTTCCTTCCAGCTTATTCTGTATGAGCTGCACTAAACTTGTTCTTTCAACAAACAGCTCTATCTTGTTCTCAGGATATTTGCACTTACTTTCTTATGTCTCAGGAAAATCACAATTCTATATCTTTGTGATTTGCTTACTTACCTCCAGTTTTTACTCAACATCCATTTTTAGTAAGGTCTTCTCTAGCCAATTTTTTGTATATGGACAATTGCTATCCTCTCCATTTCTTTGTTTTTATTTATTTATTTATCTTTGTGAAAATTATTACCATCTAACATATATTTCACTTACTGTGTTCATTGTTTGCTCCTCCCTGTGGCTCTAGAGCATTACTCTATGATTGAAATGACTTTGTCTATTTCCCCTGGACCTAGAATATTATCTGATGGTAATGGCCATGCATTCTTTTTTCAACATAAAAGGATAAATGAAAGAATAAGTGAAATACAATTTTACCATATATCTCTTCATTTGTCTATTTTAATCATCTTTTTTCAGAGGGTAAAATGGCAAATAATAATAACCAAAGAAAAAAGTGAAGACTGAATAAAGCAATGGAACATATTGTTTGTCTCAAATAATATAGTTTTACTTTTTAAAAGACTACCACATACATTTGAAATGTCTCAGTCCCTATTCAGTGTAGTGGGCATGGATATGTCATGCCACTCTTTAAACTTTAAAAACAATTAAAGGTATATCTTTCTTTTATCAATAAGAAGTTTAAGATAATAAGTATGAATCATACATAATTTTACACAGTAAGTCTTATTTTGAAGCTATCTTCTCATAGCTTTTATTAATTGTACCTCATTAATATTGTTTGACTAATTGAATAAACAATTTGTTTATCCCTCATTAATGTTTATTTAACTAAAGAAGATATTATTTAATTTTGCCTAGAAAAATTTCTTAGAATTTATAGAACTTTTATATAGTTCTGAATTAAGGTACCTATACAACTAATGGAAAAATGTTCTTAAAATGCAGATGTTAATATTGAATTTTTCTGGGCAACATTATACTGTATTTGTCCATTAACAAATAACATTCTTAAATTAATAACTTTGTTCAAACACATTTTCCAAAGTAAGTTTGAAAAATGTAATTTCACTTCATATGATCTTAAATTACTTTCAGGAACTATATAAATATTTTCTCTGCCATTTATTCACTAATCGTGTTGCTTTTTAAATAACTTTTTTAAAAACAAATGTTTCTTATGTTATTACAACACTGATACATATATTATTTCGAGGCTGATTTTGACCTTTTACAGTACATTTTTTTTGAAAATATTAAATTACACAGCAAATCATTTCTCCTGTTTAATTGGACAGAAAATGTCATTGCATGTTCCTGGCAGTTAAAATGAAATTATAAAGCTGTTATTTTGGATTTCTCTCTTTGCTAATTGTCAGCAGAATTTGATATCTTAATTATATTAAACATATACTTGAAAAATATATTAAAATCTTATTACTTTGATAAAGTTTTAATATGACATTGCCCTATCTAATTGTACTGATCTAAAAATATCTGAAGAATAGAATTCACAAATAGACAAAGAACAGCTTTACCCATAAACAGATTAGATCTTTACAAAGAAGTATAAATTGTGAAGTAAAACCTAAGCTTAAAAACTATCCAATTAAGTTAAATCAGATCTTTAATCATTTTGCTTGTCACATTAGGCTTTCTCTTAAATGCAAATACTCCTAAATATAATTGTTCATGGACACGTTAATGTAAATCATGGTAATGGTAAAAAAGTACAAATGATACAAAAATTACAATAATGATGAAATAGAAAATAAATAATTTAAAATGATTTTTCCTATATCAAGAGAAAAGAGTCACAAAATGCACTGTATAATTATACTAGCGTATCAAGGTGATGAAGAGGGAGGAGATAAAAGGCAGGGACTCTCCTGCAGAGGGATGCTCGAGCTTTGCCCCTGCCTAGGAAAAGCTTGAATGTAAAGCCCCATTACCCTGACAGAAAAGTCAGATAAGGGCACTCCAAGAAAACTACAGGCCAATATCTCTTATGAATATACTTAATGCATGCAATTCTTCATAAAATGTTAGCAAACTAAATTCAACAGGGCATTGAAAGGATCATACACCTTGCTCAGATAGGATTTATTCCTGGGATGCAAAGATAGTTCAACACACTGAAGAAAATTAATGTGATAAACCACATTAATATTATACAATGGATGAAAATCATATGATGATATCAATGTATACCAAAAAAGCATTTGACAAAATTCAAAATTATTTTATGAGAAGAACACTCCAGAATTATTTTAAGTAAGAATATTGTAAGCCTGTGTAAGAGTGTTGTATTTCTGTAGGTTTTCTCCTGACAGAAGCAAATATCAACGAATTTTTTTTGAAGAAACCTCTGGGTGAGATGTTCTACTTGTGGTGGAGTCAAACATAGCCTCATCAACACATAGTCTCACTGAATCGAGCTCTCTGCTCAGTTACATGGGTTCACCATGATTAGCAGTCTGTGCCCCCTCCTCTAAGGCTAAAAATCTCCTTGTGGATAGGTTATACTCACATAAATTATAAAGCAATATTAATTAAAATTGTATAAAGTACTATCTTGAATGATGTACTGATATAGATAGGCATATAAAGATGACAGTATTATATAGAGAGCATGTGATAAGAACAAGTAGTTAGAGAGCCAGAAAACTTCTTAAGTATCAATTGTTTTCACTAGGTTTTGTTGTGGAACTGGCCTTGACTATATACTACGGAATTACAAGTAACCATGGATGGGTGGTAGTAAACAGGTGGGGAGACAATAAGATTTATGTATCTGTAATAGACAGAAATATACAGAAAGGGAGACCCAAAAGAACTCTACATGTGGAATGCTAAAATTAAGGCAGATTATGGAAAACCTTGTAATCCAGAGGCCAATATTTGAATTTCATTCAGAAAGCAATAAAAAGCCAAGATATTTTCTTTACCTAAGTTATAAAGTATGAGTTTTAAAAAGTCATGACTTAATAAAAATAATGACTATTTTTTAAAAATATTTTATATGAGCCAGATACCATATAAGTGTCTTCCATGTATTATTTCACTTGTATATGCAACAAATATATGAGCAAGGTATTATAAATATGATCATCCTTCTGGAAATGAGAACTCTGAGTCATAAAGTTTTAAATATTCTTAAAACCATACAGCTGTAAGCTGCAGGCTGATACCCCAACCCAGACATTCGGTCTCCAGGACCCATGTTCTTTCCCACGCTGCACCACTTCAATACTGACTTTTCAAAGTTGAGCATTTAAGAAAATAGCAGCTATTACATTCAATCAAGATCCTATATTCTTCTTATTAGCCCTTTTTGTCACATACCTAAACTTCTTAAGAAACTCTTCATATCCCTAAATTTCCATATGCCAAAACTGTTTTAATCTCTTTTTTTGTCTTTCATGTTTGTTTCTCTCTATTTTTTAAATTTTGTTATTTTTTTACATCTTTAGGAATTTTTATTGTTATTTTATAACAATTGTTCCGATTTTTCTCCTTTGCCCGCCTCCACACAGCCATCCCTGACCTCCCAGCTCCCACAGTCAATCCCCACACTGTTGTCCATGTCCATGGGTCATTCCTCTATATTCTTTGACCAGCCCCTTCCCCTCTTTCCACCATTATCCCTCTTTCCTCTCCCCTCTGGCCACTGTTTTAATTTCTTTATTGTACTATTATTATCCTCTGTGTAAGATTGATATTCAGATATATAAAACACAATTGTCCTGGGGAGGTGGGGACAGTTACAGAATTTAAATGCATACGATTGAAGTCCAAGTCAAAACAATTTTCTCTTAGAATTTCTCCTGGTGAGAAAATGTATTTCCTGGAGTCCTTTCATTTTTATTCCTGTGATTAAGAAGAGAAAATGTTACCTATGTGCCCACAATTTTAATAAAAAAGAGATATTGGGTTTTACACAAATTCTATTTTATAACAAAGTATGTGTGTTACTATACAATAGTTTGGGAGATTTATTGAGTTGGTACTGTGTATTTCTTCCTGGGTATGAAAAAATTGAATTAAAATCAGTTGGGATGGCTAAAATTAGGAATGGTTAATGCTTACCATATACAATACATTATGGTAATTATTTTACATATATTTTCTTACTCAAATTCATAAAAATTTCATAAGACATATTTTCATCATGTGGCATATCAGAAAATTTTGGTTCAGAGAGGTTTACTAATTTGCTCAAAATGACATAACTAGCAACTGGCAGAAAGTCAATTTGAACACAGGTGTTTTTTCATTTTAATTTCAAAATCAATACTTTTTGCAACCCAATGACATAAAAATATGGCTTATGTTAAATTGAAATAAAATTATATTTTAACTCTCTCATTATGCTTTTATACATAATTACTATAATCATATATAGTCAAATATATTAAAATGTAGTCGTGTTTAGCATTTATAATCAGCATATGTTAATGAGCATTTTTACAGACTTCAGTTGAATGGATTTTTGTTACATTTTACTTGAAAACAAACAAAAAGTATTCTTCATGAACAGAAAATAGAAAATTATAATAAACATTGAACTTCCTCTCTTTTAAAATAAAAACAATATTAAAATTTTGGAGTTCAGCATGAATTTTGCATTAAAATTTGAAACTCATGTATATTTCCAGTATAACTGTCTGTAACTCTTTTCTCTAGATTTCCTAGTCCATGCAGCTGCCATTGTACTCCACACTACAGTGTCAAGGTGGATCTGTAAACTAAGTGCTACACATGCATTTGTTACATTTGTTTAATGTTGATTTGATTTACAAGTCTGCTTTTACACTAGCAGATTTTTGGAGAGCTCTTACAAAGTTTACTTTTGTATAGATACCTTTTAATGTATTATTTATGTGATTAAAACATTCCCTTCCAAAGAGGTGTTCCAAAAAACCTAGAAAGAGGTTTTACTTTATTGGCAAAATCAATTTCTGGACACTCATAAACTTTATAACTGCAGTTATCTTCCACTTATTACCTAAACTTCACTTCTCTTATTAACATGGATTTATCAATGTGGAATATCGTAAAGATGTTTCTTTTACTTGGTTCAGATATTTTAAAAAGATGTCAAATGCAGTATTTAAAAACTAAAGTCCAAAGCTAATTGGTCTCAGAGTCCAATCTGCTTCCAGGTAATTAAATGGGAAGAAACTGAGGGCATGGATAACCAGGTTTCCTGCTTAAGGAGTGGCGGCTGGATTGTTAAAGAGACAGGCTGAGTGTCCAACTTTACTTTCAATGCTTTAGTCCATACATGAGCAACTTATTTATTGATTTTTTTACAAAGTTACTTACAGTCTCTGCCTCTGGGACATTCATATGTAAAAAATAAATATAGTTATCATCTACTTTTCCAAAAAAAAAACTACTGTGGAGAGTATAATTAATATACACAAAGAGATTTAGAAGCTTTAAATTAAGCATAGTACAGCAAATATTTTGGCTTCTACATAAATTCTTTAAATATCTTTAACATAACAGATGTAAAATATTTTATTAAAAATATTTACTATCTAATAACATGAATGAGTAACACTTGTGAGGAAGAATTCTCATTTAGGCCTTGTCTTCCCTTCCTTCCCTTGCACTATTTTCTTCACCATTCACACTCTCCCCTCATCAGCAGCCCCTTTTACTCTATTTCCCAAAGAACTTCCAAAGTTGCCCACACTGTCACATAGCTACCATTACCATCAGAGTTTAAGGCCAGAATCTCCTGCATAACCTGTATGCTTCTATATTGTCTTCCCCTAGCCATTTACCAAATGTGTGATAGTTTTCTATTAATAGTTTTGCATGCCATTAGAAGAAATCTAAATTTCTATCCAACAGACACAAGTAATACGTAATCTTCCACTTCCTTCTTTCCCCTTATTTTTCTTCCCAAACTTGTCAATTATTTTGTTGCCCTGGTGACTTTTTTTTTGCTACTGCCATTGTCTTCAATTTTCTCTGCTCTTTAAAGGCTGATACCTTAAGGTCTCAGACCTTTGCGATCTCATCAGAGAACACTGCTCACTCAGGTACCCCTTCTCACGACATCTATTTGTTTCTAGGTGCTTATCAGGAATAAATTAAATACTGTTCCTGTCTTGCCTTTTTTGTCTACAACATCAGCCTTGTAAGACAAATGTCCAATGTCATCTCAGTACCTACACCAGCATCTTGGTAAAGGAAGGTATTCCTTAAATATAGAGCTGAATAAATGTGCACATTTATTTGCCAAAATATGTGTAGTTATCTTATTTTTTCATTATAGATTGTTTCTTACTTCAACTTTGATTATTACTATCAAACTTGCCCCCGACACATCAAAACACCAATTATAACTGTTATAAAAAGGATGTTACAAATCCACAATTAAAAAGACAAATGAACTAATGTAAAAATGGGCAATTTTTTAAAACAGATATTTTCTCTAAAGAAGTTATACAAATGATCAATAAGCATATGAAAAGATGATCAACTCAGTTATTCATTAGAAGAATGAAAATTAAAACCATAATAAGACATAATTTCACACATACTAAAATGACTATAATAAAAAACACAATAACAAATGTTAGCAAGGATGTTGAGAAATCAGAACTTCCATAAATTGTTTTTAGCAAATTTAAATGTTGTAGCCACTATCAAAAATGATTTTTCCTCACAATATTAAACACAAACTTATCATATGACTCAGAAATTCTTCTCTTAGTTATATAGCAAAGACAAATAAAAACATATCTCTATATGAAAATTTTGCACATGAATATTCAGAGCAGTATTATTCATAGCAGCCAAAAATAAAACAAAAAAATTACCATGAAATGATGAATCAATAAATAAAAATTGGTACATACATAGAATATCATTTAGCAATAAAAAATGAGGTGCTGATGCATGTCATAAGTGGATTTTGAAACCATTATGCTAAGAAGCCAGTCACACACACAAAATAAAACATACTGTATAAGTCCACTTATACAATATATCCACGATGTATGATCCATAAAGCAAAGCATATTAGCGGTGTCGAGGGGCAGTGGAGGAAATGGGTAGTAACTGTTAAAACATAAGGGGTTTCTTTTCATGGTGATAAAAGTTTTCTGATAGCATTGACAAAGGGTTAATTTCCAAAATTTATAAATAACTCATATAACTCAATACCAAACAAACAATTCCATTAAAAAATGGACAGTGGAACTGAACAGACACTTCTCCCAAGAAGACATACAAATGACCAACAGATATATGAAAAGATGGTAACTTCACTATCTAGTAGGGAAATGTAAATCAAGTTTATAATGAGATACCACCTTACACCTATTGGAATGGCTACTATCAATAAGCCGGGAAATAACAAGTGTTCGAGAAAATGTGGATAAAAATGAACCTTCATTCAGTGCTGGTGGGAATGTAAACTGGTACAGTCACTATGGAAAACATACAGTGGTTCCTCAAAAAGTTAAGAACAGAGTTACCATATGACCCAGTAATCCAACTTCTGGGTATCAACCTGAAAACCTCAAAAACATTTATTTGCAGAGATGTATGCACCCCTATAGTGTTTGCAGCATTTTTCAGCGTGGCCGAGACATGGAGACAACCATAGTGTCTTTCAGCAGATTATTAGATAAAGAAGATGTGGTACATGTTTATAATTGAATATAAGATGAAATACTGCCATTTGCAACAACATGGTTACATCTGGAGAATATCATATGAAGCTACGTAAGTCAGGCATAAAAAGTTAAGCACCATATGATTTCACTCATATGTGGGATATAAAACCAAAAGCATCAAGTGAACAAACAAGAAAAGCTAACGAAAACTCACAGACACAGGCAATAATATGGTTGTTACCAGAAGGAAGTGAGCAGGGAGTGGTGAAAGGTAAAGGGGGTCAACTATATGGTGATGGAAGATTTGACTTTGGGTGATGGCACACAGTGCAATATACAGGTAATGTATCAGAAGTGTATACTTGAAACCTCTATAATCTAATTAACTAACGTCACCACAATAAATTTAATTAAAGTTAGATAGTAATGATGTTCGCAAAACTTTGTGTATATATTAATAAAACACTAAATTTTAGATTAAAAGTGCAAATTTTATGGTATTGAATCATATGTCAATAACACTGTAAAATTAGTTTTAAAAATAAAAATAAACTAAAAATGTGAATTGTATGAGATCCATTTTGTTGCTTCTTTTTGGCATGATTAAGACAATCTCATAATTAAAAAAATAAAAATATAAACCAGTAGACAAAATGAATTAAAATTCTCCTTATATGACATAGTGAGAAAAAGATTTAGTAGACAGACATATACAAATTATGAGAACATTCCATTTACATGGTAAGATTTTAGTACTATCATGACTAAGCAGAAACCAAGGTCTATGCTATTCCCTTTATTATTTTATAAATTTGCAGCACGGTAGCTTCAAAAGCCTGGTACAACATCCTATTTTATCTACATAAACTTTTTCTCTCTCCTCTTGAATATTTCTTGACTCATTGTTCTTTCTGGGCAAATCAAAATCAAAATGAAACCATTCAAAACAATGCAAATTAATACCAAAATAATGGAAAAAGCAGTTCTAATTCTATCAAGAATCTTCCTACAAATTACTTTTTCCTGTCTTAGAGAATTAAATTAAATTTCTACTACTTAAACCAGTAGTGTTTGAGCATATGAAGAGTTCACCATTAAAGACAATTTATTGTTCTATGCATTACAATTATGATAAGCATTAAAGTTATATAATTATGCTGCACATTTATTTTGAGTTTTGTAATATTATAAATCATCTACTTGTATTATTTTACTTAATCTTCAAAACAAATAAATGAATTAGGCACTATTTATAATTTCTATTTTAAAAATTGAGCAGCGGGACAAAAGAAGATAAATGATTTGGCAAGGCCACGTAATTAACAAATGACAAAGTTGTGAACTCATGGCCTCTAGTTCATAGTCGGATAGCACTTTCCATCACGTGCATGCAATCAATAATTTTCCATATGATAAATGTAACACCTATTCAGTGAGGGTCATACCCAGACATGCCATTAGGCATGGTGTATGGCCTCCGTTGTTCTGTCTAGGCCTGAAAGTCTTAATCTTTATTGGCCAAATGTGTCTTTTGTTTTACTGACTCCAGTGTCTTTACCAGATTAGAGAAGCTAATTCGAAGCATTAGGTTTGAAGAAATTATTTAACACTAGCATGATTTTTTGTAAGTTATTCTCTACATATACTCAGACAGACTCTAGCTGCAAGGTAATACAAATAAGTCAGCATGAACCTAAAAGGGCATGGATTAGTCCACATTTAAAGATAAGGACAGAAGTGTTTCCCCATGGATAACTATTTGATAACTACAATAAATGATAGTAAGAAGTGAAAACTTGGTTGTATCTCTTTTGTTTTTCTGAGGAAGTGTTTGCAATTGGAAAAAGTATATTATTGTCCTTGACTGATACTTTTAAGTATGTTTTTCAGTTTCTGTTTTTTGAAAGGCACTAATCAGGATGTTATTTGTTTGTTTAAAAATAGTATTGTATCAACATTGATAATTGAAGCTTCTTCATTCTGACTGCCTTCCCTTTAAGGTGTGTGGCAGAGAATAAGTTTATCTTTTGCCTTTTGCATAAAAATATACTTTTCCAGTTCAAAAATCTGAAAATATTTAAAAATTAGTCTATGTTTTTATGTAAACAACTTATAAAATTGTATATGGAGCATAGGGTAACCTTTGTAGAGACCATTTGTTTTAGTTTTCGTGTTTTTCTTAGCATGGATTAACACCTAGGGTACAGAATGTATATAAATTAACCTATAATTTATATTCCAGAATTGGGAGGGCCATAGAAATCACATTGTCAGTTCAATCTGATAAACTAATGCACAAATTTAAATTCTATTCAACTACTTTTGAGTATATACTAAGTTGTATTTAGCATATTAAATCACAAAATGCATAGTTCCATTTGTCAAGTAAAATTTCAATGATGAACTTTATAAGATTAAAGTGGGTAAAAATAAACTGCTGTAAGAAGAAATGATTTCTAGAAAGTTGACAACATGTATGGAAGATTTACCTATAGAAATACAAAGCACAAACAAATCTAGTATTTTTTAAGATGAGTATTTCAAGTATGAGTTTATTTTCTAATGGCTAAATTTTCTCACTTGTTATACCACCTATAAAATTAAATTTGCTTTTCAATGGATTTGACCTTATGGTATTTAGAAGTAAGTTAGACATCTTTATAGGAATTCCCAAAATGTAATTAGAAATCAGGTTGATTTATGATAGAAATCAGAATTAAAAATAAAGCAAAGTAGATGATATAATTTAGAGAAATTGGAGTCATTTAATGGAATTCTATTTGGTAGATTAATCACTTAACAATAAAAAAATTATCCTTTTTCACAGAAATCCATTCTAAAGGCAGGAAGACTTACTGCCATTCACTTTCTTACTCTTTCTGATTCTTGCAGAATATGTCCAATCATTTTACAGAATTTAATTTCTTCTAAATAACAAAGGGGAATGATTTTTTTCCCTGAAACATTAACACGCTACTGTAAAAGTACTTTCACTTCTCTGGAATTTCTTGTGTATTGTTCTTTTGCTAACACTTTGTGACAGGTTCCTATCTGCTAAACCAACTCCTGGATTGGAAGAGAAACATAAGGAATCTGTTGAGAGACACCTTGTCTCAATGCCAGTGCACTGCCCAACATTAGTTTGATAAGGAAAGTGTCTCGTCCTTTTTTACTGTGATAAACTTCAGAGTGTCAGTGACATATATCATAGTTTTCCATTAGAGAGACCAAAGAAAGGAGAGGCTACAGCTTAGAAATTAAGATTTTATCTCATGAATTGTTGAAAATGCTTGCATGTCTTTAAAATATATAAACTATGTATCTTTCCTTTAAAATGAAATATTTTAGGTCTTTTGTAGTGTAATTGTCAAAGTATTACATAAAAAATAAAAAAAATTCACTTGAATACATTTATAGATTTCCCAATGATGGATTTATTTTGACCAAAGATGTTCATTTCATTTGGATTCCTTCTGAATGAATTCTAAACATATACAACTCTCTGACAAGAAACTGTGCAATAAATGTTTTCATTTTGGAGAAGGTTAAGTAGAATTAATAAATGAATTTATAAAATTAATTTTAAAACATGAGAAATTAGCAAAAAAATCAACAATCACAGCAAGAAGGATGTAGGGTGGGAGGTGGAGTGAGGAGTAGTGGTGGGAAAGTCGAGACAATTGTATTAAAAAAATAAATAAATGATTTAAAAAATAAGATTTTTTGTGATTATGTTTTGAAATATGTTTAATAGTTAGCCCAGGGCAACTCTTTTTCTTTCAGAGTGGCTAAGAGTGTCAAAAGTTGAACACTTCTGATTATATATTACACAACTAATAATAGTATTTACAGACAGTAACCTGGAGAATACTATTTAAGCATATGATCAAAATTTACATTACCAACATAGGACAAATGATATCATATGTGTCTTGATTTGTTGTACTAAAGAAAGATCACTTAAGAAGTGTTACTGTCCAAAAGGCATATCCCATCTAAGTAATGAGGACCCATCAGACACACCCAAATTGATGGACATTAAACAAATATTCTATGGTCTTGAAAATATCAAAGGTTTGAGATACAAAAATGACCAATGAATCATCGAGATTAAAATAGACAAAAGAAGCATGAAATGTACATGCAGTGTGTAATCTTGGACCAGAAGAATTCTAAGAGAAAAAATTGGGGCAAAGTTGGCAGATCCCAGTACAGTTGTAGGTTGGAAAATAATATTGCATTGTCAAATTTTCTGATCTTGATAGTTTTATTATAATTATATAAATATTGTTTTACATTGGGAAATATGCTTTGGCATATTTAGTAGAAAGTTGTTCAGAAATTTGAGAGTTATTCTCAAGTGGTTCTGAATATAATGGTAAAGATAGTCACCTTATGTATATATGAGGGTGGGAGAGAGAGAGAGAGAGAGAGAGATTAAGAATGATTCACACACAGAAAAACACTTAAAATGGGCAAATCTCGATGACAGTATTTGGAAGTTCTTTGTATTACTCATTTTTAATACTTTTTATTGTATTTTTCCACTACTGTTTAGCCACCTTACACCCCCAGCCTTCCCCCACAGTCACCACACTGCTGTCCAAGTCCGTGATTCCTTTCCTCTTTTTGCTTGATCCCTGTACCCGCTAACCTGCCGCCCTGAGCTATCTGCTTGCTGGTATTATGCTTGCAATTTTTCTCTAAGTTTAAACTTATTTCAAAAGTTTAAAAATGTTCAAAAAATTTAATATTATTTCCATTTTTAGTTTCTAAGTATCATAAATTTTAGACTCAATTAATGCAGTTTGAAAATGGAAGAAGAAAACCAGAATTTATGAATTCAATAACAAAACTTTAACAACTGCAAAAGAGGAACAATACACAATACTTTAAGTAACATAATTTTAAGATTAAGGCTATTCTATTGGTTGTTTATTACTAAAATTTTTCACTAATTTAGGTGTATATGAAGACCTTTCAAGTTAGTGAAGAGGAGTTAAAACAATTATAATAATGGTTTGTGTGGTAGCACAGTGAAATTCAATGAGATAGAAGGATGTGTCTCTCAGGATTTCCAAACTTTTTCCCATTATTTATTTATTTTTTCAGACAGAGGGGAAGGTAGGGAGAGAGGGAGATAAACTTCAGCATGTGGTTGCCTCTCCTGTGCTCCATACCGGGGACCTGGCCTGCAACCCAGGCATGTGCCCTAGACTGGGAATCAAACTGGCAACCCTTTTGTTTGCAGGCTGGCACTCAATCCACTGAGCCACATTAGCCAGGGCCCAAACCTTTTTTTCTTTCAACGTATAGCTTGTGTTTAGAAAATTTCATGACACTAATTTTGCTTGAGATTATGGGGGGGGGAGAATTATAAAAACTGTTACAACTAAATAACTTTTTCCAAATAATTTCAAATTATCTTCAATGCATAGTGCAAAAATTTATTTGATTAATTTCTTTAACAGACTCTCAAAGTAATTATGAATTCAACACTTACACCTGTGTTTTAATGTGCACTAATAATTGCTTGGGATTGAAAATTGTTACCATATTCTTGCTAATGACATTAATTCCTCCAGCATAGTTGCATACATTTTTCAATTAATCATCTTATCAATACATTTAAGTGGATAGTCTCTTCAGGTTTGTAAACAATAATATATCTACTAAGTAAAATAAAAGTGCATTGATGCAAGTGCTTTTATATAATGAATAAAATATAAAATTAATGTCAAATAGTTGAATTGAAAATTGATTGAAATACTAGCAAAGCTGAGCTACAAATTATATTTCACTAAAATATTATATATAAATTTTGTTCCATATATGATTAAAATCATGCATCTATATTTGGATAAAATTGGTTTTATTTTTCCTAAACTTTAACAATGTTGATAATATATGACAGTGTATTTATCTACCATCTATTTGAAAAGTCAAATTACAAAAATCCATTGTTTCTATCTTTGTTTATGCTTGACAAAGTAAGGATATCTATTGAAGGAAATATAACAAGCCATTGTGGTAGTTTTAAATCTGCTTAATAAACAACATCTGTATCTTTTATAGATTATGTTTTATCCTTTCTAAGTGAAAGTATCAAACAGCTCTTAAAATATATATTTTCCTAAAATATTTTCTATATTATGGATTACATTAGAAGTAAAAAATAAAATAAACCAATCAATGACTGTAAAATACTAAAACTTTTAAGCAAAATGAAAAGGGTAAAAATAATTAGCAGCTCTAGTAAGAAATAATATCACATGCCAATCTCTCTTTTAATATATTTGTGTTTGTCTTCATTATTCAGAAATTAGTGTTCACAGAGCTAAAATTGCCAAACAAAGTAATAAACTATGGGAGAAAATTGACAATCATCATGCTAATTAAATCAATTAACTTGGATACCTTGATATCTTCTTCTCATTCATATTAAATAGTACCTGAATTATTCAACTGATTGTCAGCATTAGTCAATTCATTGAGGGAAACTTAATTTTGACAGCCTATCCCAAACTAACCCGTATGTGATGTTGACATACTCCATTTCACTCCCTGAAAACACCCTGTTCTATTTCCTGATCCCGTGTTAGATGCAGAACCTGATCAGTGTGTACTGGAGCATTGAAAAGTTAAGCTCACAATACTTTTGTCTTTTGAGTGATGGGCCGTGCCTAACACCAGCTGTCTCTTTAGTGTGACCTGCCATCTAGCCTGTCAAATGGCTCAATCAAAACATCGATGCGATGTGCTGCTCACTAAGAGAAATGCCTCCAATCACAAGATGTGTAATTCCCTCTGAGTTTCAGAAAGCTGTTTCCATGACATATTTTCTTCTTCTCTTATTCATCTTAAATAATAGCAGATTCCCATCAGGCTCATTTGAATAGTCATTAGATCCTCTTCACAATTTTCTTTTATTTGTGTATTAGTAGACCCATCTTATGACCTCATAGATGGCACTAAATTATCAAAGGGCCTTATTTCTTACAGAGCCTCAATTCTTTAGTGGTCTATTTAGTTTTAATATTCAGGTCTAAGAGAGGTGTAAACAAACAATGAAACAAACTAAAAACCCACTTTGGTTTCTTGGTAACTAAAAGTCGTGAGACAACTCTGTGAACATAAATGTGAAAGTCTCAAAATGAGAACGATGATACCCTTTCAACTTACTGAAGTAGTTAAGATAACCATCCAAAAGATACTATACCGTGTATATAACTTACTTTTTCAGGAATATCATGAACGGGAATGAGCTTCCTCTGCCTGGACTTTTTCACTCCATCATTTTGGACAGTCCATCGCAGGGGTGAAAAATGCTGTACTGATGTTAGATGCCAAGCATTATGAACTAGTGAAGAGATTTATTTTAGCTTCTGTTTTATTTACTGTGATAGAGACATTGAGAGCCAGGAGAACATTGTATTTGTGTGATGAACTGAACATCTTCAATCAAATTACTAAATTAAATGAAGAGATACAGTTCAGGGCAAATTTCTCTAACACCTTTACAGTGAAAACTGATTTAGACTTGATAACTCTGGTCATAAAATTTCCTTGTGCTTATGGAAATTGTTTTAAAAAAAGTAACAATGTACTTTCTGTTACTTTCAATATAAGGGACAATATATATTTTTGGCCCACTTACCCAGAGATTTGGATTCTGTAGTTGTGGTACTCATCTATGTTTTATTTTTTCTCTCTATTCCGATTACACAAAAACATACACTTCTTACCCTTTTAAAGTTATGTGATACCATCACTGTTTCTCATCAACCAGATGTAACAACTGTAACACTCTGGGCGGTGGCACTTAGTCCAAAGTGCTCTGTGCTCTCCCACAGTGAGCTGGGTAGAGGTCTCCCTTGAAGCGGTGACCATATTAGATTTTGAAGGTGAATAAAATAATCTTTCTTCTCGCAAGCTACTGTGATTTTGGCTTTGTGTGTACCACAGAATAACTGCAGCATGGAAGTAAGGTGTACTGAAAGTCAGCATTTCAAGGTGTACTAAAGTCTCCTTGGTTATACATTATGCTTGTGGTCAACAGATCACATTTTAAGAAATGTTACTGATTTAGACCACTCCTTTGCTACTTGCAAATTTTTTCCACTGTGACACCGGGGCTTGGCAGAAATTTGATAACTTGACATTTGATAGTCACCACTCTTAATTGGGTTCCACTGGAAAAGTATTAAAGAAATTTCACTTGAAATATCAGGTCAGATTTCTTCATTCATTTAAATCAGGAAAATTCGAAATATTCAGTATTAATTTTAGTTTTTCACATTAATACTATTGTTTCTTAATGTTTTAAGACCAGGTTTTATTTTAAATAAACACTATTTTTTAGTTTTACAACAAAATTGAGAGGGAAGTACAGATATTTCCTATACACCACGGAGTCCCACACATGCAGAGACTCCTCCATTATCAAAATCACTTACTGGAATGGTAACTCTTTTCTCAACACTGAACTTACATTGACACAATGTAGTCAACCAAAATCCTCACTTTACATTAGGGCTTACTTATTGTTTTATACATTCTATGGATTTGGGTAAATATATGAGTATAATGACATATCTATCATTATAATATCAAACAATAAAATCCTGTGTTCTGCCTAACTTTCTCTCCCCCTCAATCTATCCCTATCAGCAAATGATCCCTTTACTATTTTCATAGGTTTGGCTCTTTCAGCTGTCATACAGATAGAATCACATCATACTTAGCTTTTTTGGATTGCCTTCTTTCATTTAGTATATGCATTAAAGGTTCCTCTCTTTTCATGTTTTGATAGCTCATTACATTTTTTAGTGCTGAGTAATATTCCGTTGTCTTGATTCACCACAATTTATTTACCCATTCACCTACAGAAAAACATCAGGGTTGCTTTAAAATTGGGGCATAGATGAAAAGAGATTCCATAACCATTCAGGTCAAGGGTTCTGTGTGGACATAACTTTTCTTTCCTTTAGGTAAATAACAGGGAATGTGACCGCTGGATTAGATAGTAAGAGTATATTTAGTTCTGTAACAAACTGCCAAACTATGGCTTAAATATTTTGCATTTCCACTAGTAATGAATAAGAGTTCCTATTTCTTTACATCCTGGTCAGCATTTAATGTTGCTAAGTGTTCCAGATTTTATGCCATTCTAACAGGTAGGTAGTGGTAGCTTGTTGTTGTTTTAATTTGCTTTTCTCTGATATATGATGTGGAGTATTTTTTCATATGCTTATTTATCTTCTGTATGTCTTCTTTGGTGAGGTGTCTGTTAAGGTCTCTGGCCCATTTTTTAATTGGGTTGTTTGTTTTTTATAGTTGATTTGTAAGAGTCCTTAGTATATTTTGCATAAGAGTCCTCTATCAAGTGTGTCTTTTGAAAATATTTTCTACTAGTCAATGGCTTGTCTTTTCATTCTCTTGTTATTGCCTTCTGCAGAGCAGCAGCTTTGAATTTTAATGAAGTCCAGCCTATCTGTCATTTCTTTCATGGGTTCTGTCTTTGATGTTGTATCTAAAAAGTGTTGCCAGTCTCTTAACTTTTGAGTGTTCCCTGTTAATATAAATAGAACAGAAGTTAAAATACATCCCCTCCTAGTCATTAATTTAGACATTGACTTTGTTCATTAAGTCACCATTTGGCATGCTTTCGAAAGCGCTGTGTGATAAGCCCTGTTATCATCTATGTGGAAGGAATAGGGAACAGAGATATTTACATGCCAAAGGTTTGTTTGCTTTAGGCTTCAGATTCAGAAATGAATTAAAGCTCTTTTTCAGATTTGTTCTAAAATACCTTACCTGTTAAGCCATCATGGTCTAGGGCAATAAGATACTTCTGTTCTTTATTTGATACTTGAAACCAAAGATTTACTGCATGGCCTGGCATAAAGTGTCTCTTCCCTTCTTAGTGATTCTCTCTTTTTTTTTTTTTCTCATTGAATGGCATGTTATTGGCCTGTAGGAGAAAATCTAATTTCCTAAGAGTCATCTGTATGTCTAATAGCAAATTTGCCCTTCTACAATAAAAAAAAAAAGACTAGATTTTTATTGTTATTCTGGAAAATAACACTTTTTAAAGGCCTTTAAGAAAATTAGCAAAGGTAGCCTGGAATTTAATAATTATCTCTATTGATCTATAAGATTTTAAACTCTAATAAGCCAGATATAATTACTCTTTGAAAAAAAATATAAAAAAATTCTTCATGTTACAGCTGCTGTAGCCTCATGTCATTTGCTCTGTAACTACTGAGAAAAGTTCACCAGAGGAAAATCATATTAAAGTCAGATAAAACATACAAAAATAAAATGCATCAGGAAGAAAGGATACCTTTGATAAACAATTTGTCTACTATGCCATCTGGTTCTCTTAGTTTCTGTCTTTTGGTCACATTAAATCACTGTAAAGCCATGTATCTAAATCATACTTTAGGTGTATATTGAATGGGGATAATCAAACTCCTTTGTAGTATATAGCTGTTATTTTAATAAATAATCAGTACACACAATATTTCAGGTTCTTTTTTTAAGACGAAAATAACTTCATGAGGTGCTTTTCTGCTCTCCCAGAGTGACTGACTACCTCAGAATCATCATGGAGGCAGCTACGAGCCGAGGCTACCTGCAGTTATCTTAGGGATCTACTAAATGCCCCATTCATTCAATGCCCCAAGAACATCCAATTTTGTAATTCAAAAATGAAAGCTTACTGTTTACTAAGAATCATGTAGGGAGGTGAGGGATCCATTCCTTCATTCGACAATTGCATATTGAATCTCCTTCAGGTACTAGGATGTAAGAGTAAACAAAACAGGCTTTATGCTCTCATTGAGAAGATAGAATTTTGGGGGGATAGACAATAACAATAAATAAACAAAGAAACAAAGAAACACATAAACAAATGAATAACAAAAGATGATAATAGCTGTGAAAAATTAAGGCAAAGTAAGAAAAATCACAAAGGGTGATGGTACTTGACAGGGCTATCAAAGAAGAGCCTCTTGCAATTTGATCGGAGAGCTGAAGAAAGGGACAAGCAAGTCATCTGGGGTGTAGAATACTGATGCTACAATGGGCTGGTGTTGTGAGTGTATTTGGAGTATTTACAGAATTGTAATGAGTACAGTGTAGCTAGAGCAGAATAAACTACTATAGGGCACTGGTAAGCAATGAGATCACAATGCTAATCAGGGGTATAGTCATTCATTACTTCTAAGGGCCTACTAAGTATCTTAGGTTTTATTCAAAATAAGAGGGAAAGATGTTCAAAATTTAAGCATGATTTGAGGATACAAAACAAAACAAAAATAAAGTTCCCTATAGAAAGCTGCAGTTCCCTATAGAAATCTTTTAATGAGATTAATAATTTTTAAAACTGCATTTTATTGTTTATACTATTACAGTTGTCCCAGTTTTTCCCCCCAGTATTTTTTTCTGGATCTTATTCCATAAAGCCATTACAGACCCCTCAAGTGTTAAAAAAAAAAATCCCATGCTCTTTTTAGCTCACACTTCTCACCAGAACTCTGGTCTTAAAAATCATTTTGTTCTTCCAAGTAAAGTTTTCATTGTTTCCCTAAACCTTCTTCCTCCTCCCAAGCAAGTCTTAACAACATTTACTGCTCAAAATAAAATTGGACAATACACAAGTCTGTTAAAATAGGTGTTTTTCTATGAGAGGAGAATATTTTTTGGTCAGAATATAAGTATCCTTCTATAGTCTTCTCCTCCTTTTTGCCTTATTTTCTTAGGAAACTTTTCATAACTTTCTTGTAGTTTGTTTATTCCATGTGGCTTACATGTGTTTATCTTTAGCCATTAAGAACTTTGGGAAAGTAAATGAAATTGAATAATTACAGAAATAGTAGCAGTTCTTAGCTCAACACTTCAGTTTTGTGCCGGACAAAAATATTAAATGGTTAAAGTTTTAATTAAGCTTTATTGATTCCATTGGTCTTCATCTGCACCAGGCAGAACTGACCTGTGAATGCATTCTACCACTTCTATGCCATCTTTTCTAGGTCAAGATTACATAATAGAAGTAGATGGATGTATATTTCTGTTTATCATTTAAAATATGATTACCTGTCAAAATACTGGTTAAAGGATAAAATGCTAGAATAATTTTTTCTGAAAATTTGAGAGACAGAGTTTCATGAATAAATAGCAGCTAGAGTATTTACCTTGTGTGGAAAAGAAGTAACAGAAGCACTTTGTGTCAATCAATATGAAAATGTAATTTAATCCAATGAGACAAAAATCAATTTTCTTTTCTCAGAGTTTCAAGGTAGTTAAATATCACCTGTTCTGCTTAATTAGTTTTTGATATTTGTACAAACTCACCTTTAAACTTCATAACAATACAGTTCTTGTTTGAGCTTCAGATTTCTCTGTCCCAGTTGTGTTCTCTTTCAGCTGGCTAGAGATAGTAAGGGGGAAAAAAACCTTTTACTGAACAGAAACCATGTTGTTTTAAAAGTGGTACATAGTATTTTCAGGCTCCGATCATTAGAACAGCCTTCTGCTGCCCTGATATAAATAATGCTTTGTCTGCAAACCACAAATTTACCTCAAACCCACCATCGATTTTGTTATATTGCTGCTGGTATTGGTAAATGAAAAAAGGAAAGAGGAGCTTTTGCAATTTGTAACAGACATATTTGAGTAATTTAATAATTCAAAACTTGATTTGAACCATATATATGCATACAATGAATTGATATTTAGTCAGAAGACAAGTTGAATGGACATATCAAAAGGTGCAGACATATCACACGATCTGGTATGTCCAGGGAAAAATGAACTAAAGTTTAGGAAGAGTGAATAGTAAGGCTCATAATTTTGTGAAAGTTAGTTTCTGTACATCAGGAGATAAATACATGTGTGGCTATAGAGAGGTACAGTCCAGGCTGCCCTTCAAGGATAAGAATATTGCATGGCTGCTGACAGCCTTCAGCTATTAGAACTTTCAGGATAGTCTCAGCTGCAGAGAACACCCTTGCTCAAGGTCATGGCCTTACTGGGTAATGGAAGTGGGAAAGCACAGGGGGGTTGGGCCTACCCTATATTGCACTGCACCCCCCACAGGTGTTGGTAGCATGGGTGTGTTCTCAATAGACACCCTGACACTGAAGTCTGACTCACATTTGTCTTCTCTCAGAATGTGGTCTACGGCAGCTCTTTGGCCCAGTTTACAGAAACAAGCATATTTGTTAAGAAGATGAGCTTTTGTATTAGTTTGATTTTGTTCAAGAAAGAGTTTGTCCTCTTGACCATAATGGATCTGTGACCCACTTGTTAATCCCCATTTCCTCTCCCATAAAGTGGGGATAAGAGGACACCAAAAATATCAATGTTTTGTGGAGACGATTAAACTTAATAATATGCATACAGTTTTTGTATACTGGCTCATAATAAACGTTCAATACATATTAGTTATCTTTTTAATAAAAAGGGAGAGAGTAAAATATAAGCCTTATTAATTTTATTCCTACATGCTTTAAGGTGAAGCTTTGTGACAGGTAAAAACCATGCCAATCAATTATTGAATAGTACTGCTAGCATTATTCTAAAAAACAGGGGGAAAGTGATTGATAAGATTTCTGTCCAACAGAAATAGAATTATGAATAAGGGCATTTTTTCGTAATAAAAACTATGTGTGCTGGGGAGGGGAATTCATCTTATCCTACATACTGATTTGAGTCACTCTTTGTTACTACTGTCCTTCTAAATTACCATCAAAGTGACTAATCCAAAGTTCCAGTGTTGGGAGAGAAATCATTACATGTAACAGAAACCAGAAAGGGTGCTCTACCAGTCACCCCCACATCGGCCCCAAATGCCTGCTCTCTGAATTTCTTTGCCTTGTACTGCACCTAAGAGGCTACATCATAAGGACAGCATGATGAAGATTTCCTGACCATGGGCTTCCTGGGAGATCAGGCAGTGAGCAGTATCTATAGAATATTGGAAACACAGAGAGGAAAGCGAGATTTCTTTACATTATTTTTGTTCCCTCTCGCTTCTGCCCAGCATCTCTAATGACACGTGGGTCACTCTTAGACTGCAGCCTCCATTCCAGTGTTGCAGTTCTCAAGGGTTTCCAGTGAATCTGGCTCTTCCCTGTGTCCCTTCAACCCTGGGGTAGTGTTGGGCTTTCTGCTGTGGCTAAGTACTGATTACCTCACAATCTCTCGCTTATTTCCTTAAGCTGCCTTTTGCCTGTGAAAATAGTAGCTTTATTGGAATCCATGTGTTTGAATTACCTAGTGTGAATTCTGACTTCTCCTGGGACTCAAACCAACAATATCCTGTCCTTTGTTTATATATGTATATTTGCTGACTTTTGAATGGCTTTACTCTGAGCAGTTCAAGTAGTAATTAGACTAATATTAGTTTTTCCTTCCATTCTTTGAACCTACAATGACACTTTGTATACCACTCAGTGAATAATTATATATTAACAGCTATAACTCTCTCCTATTACATTTTTGTGTAATGTCCTTTTATACAGGAAGAATACAGGAGTGGGCAAAAATTCTGGTGGTACTGGTATTACCACCATTGTTATCTAAAAGATAAGTCGTAAGTAAGCATACAAAATAATAACTATAATATTAAGTAGACCAATAATACATATTAATAATGCAATGATAAACAAACAAACAAACAACACAAGATTAAACTGTGCTTGTGTACTTACAACTGTAAACCTACTTTTGCAAAAACCTATATTATTTGTTGTTTTATGGGCATTTAGCTCTCTGCTACATGTCTATGGTCTTTGGTGCTCTCAAACTGATGCTCATCTCTAAGAAAACAAATTTAGGTATCACTTAGGTTAAAAAGTTTATATAGCAACAAAACTACTTCCAAAAGTAATAATTGAATATGCCACCAACTTAAAAATAAATGTAACAGAAATTACACCAACTTTCATAGAGTTCTTGAGTCACAGTAGTTTTAATTTTCCTGACAAGAACAGAGTCAAGAAGTTATTATAATGTATTTTTCCTAAAGAGGTCTAATCTGTTTTGCATATTCAAATCTTAGATAAGCTGTAAAATTGGCTCTCTACACTTGCAAGGTGATGATAGAGTGATTAATTACCTGTTCATCATTATCTTGGAAAACTTTTGTAACATTATAACTATCTTTTGTAAAGATTCAAGAGAAAAATCACTATGGCGACTCATGCTGGAAAAACACAGACACTAGATGCTAAAAAACAATAGAAGATTATTTCTAAATGAATGCTGTTTAATAAATGCAGTCCAGCTTAATAACATACTTTACCTATTGTCCCTGTTATTTTATGTCCTTTAATATTATCTTTTGTAAATGACAGTCTGAACCTCTTTTGGATTAGTGCACTTCCTAGCACATTGAATTAACTGTATCAACTGTAATTATTATATCATTATCGTTTAATCCTCTTCAATCAGTTTTTTTTAAATTGGGACTAGTTTTAAAAATACATTTTCTTGTTTATGCTATTAACGTTGTCCCAATTTTCCTCCTTTGTTCAGCCTGCTCCCCACTCTCACAGTCAATCCACACACCATTGTCCATGTCCATGGGTCATGGTTCTTTGACTAATATGTATTCCTTTACTAATCCCTTCACCTTCTTTCAACCAATTCTCACCTCTACTTCCCCTCTAACGGCTGTCAGTTTCTTAGATGTTTCTATGCCTCTAATTCTATTTTCTCTCATTAGTTTATTTTGCTAATTAGATTTCACTTATGAGTGAGGTCGTATGGCATTTTTCTTTCACTTACTGACTTACTTTACTTGACATAATAGTATCCACTTCCATCCATGCTGTTACAGAAGGTAAGAATTCTGTGTAGTATTCCATTGCGTAAATGTACTACAGCTTTTTTAATCCACTCATCTACTGACCGGCACTTAGGCTGTTTCCGGATCTTGGCTATTGTAAATAACACTGCTATGAACATAGAGGTGCACATATTCTTTTGATTTGGTATTTTGAGATACATTCCCAGAAGTGGAGTCACTGGATCAAAAGGCAGTTTCATTTTTAGCTTTTTGAGGACCTCCACTCTGTTTTCCACTGTGGCTGTACCAGTCTGCATTCCCACCAAGTGTACACTAAACTTCCCTTTTTTCCACATCCTCACCAGAATTTGTCTGTTGATTTATAAATGATAGCCATTTTGGCAAGTGTGAGGTTATATCTCTTTCTGGTTTTAATTTTCTCCCTCTAATGGCTGGTGGAGTTGAACATTTTTTCATATGTCTATTAGCCATCTGCATGTCCTCTTTGGAGAAGTGTTTATTCAGGTCCTTTTCCCATTTTTATATTGGATTATTTGTCTTCCTGGTGTTGATTCATATAAGTTCTTTATATATTTTTGGTGATTAAACCCTTGTCTGATGTATTTTGGGGAAATATGTTCTCTTATAGAGTGGGTTCCCTTTTCATTTCTATGATGGTTTCTTTAGCTATGCAGGAGCTTTTTAATATGACGTAGTTCTATTTCATTATTTATTATTTTCTTTTCTTTCCTTGTCCTAGGAACTACATCAGCAAAACTACTACTAACTGAGATGTCCAAAATTTTACTGCCTATCTTTTCCTCTAGGATTTTTAGGGACTCATGACTTATATTTTTTTGTGTATCTATTTTGAGTTTATTCTGGTGTATGTTGTGAGTTGGTTTTCTAGTTTATTTTTTTTTTACATGTACCAGTCCAGTTCTCCCAACACCATGTTTTGATGACTGTCTTTACTCCATTGTATGCTCTTGTTGCCTTTGTAAATATTGAGTATTAATTGACCAAAAAGATTGGGCTCATTTCTGGGATCTTTATTCTGTTTCATTGACCAATATTTTTGTTCTTATGCCAGTACCAGACTGTTTTGGTTACAGTGGCCTTTTAGTATAGTTTGACATCAGGTGTTGTGATCCCTTCAACTTTTTTTTTTCTTTTTCAAGATTGCTAAGACTATTCAGAATAATTTTTGGTTCATATGAATTTTTGCTTATTTATTCCAGATCTGTGAAACATGCCATTGGTATTGTAATAGAAATACCAATGTGTTAAATGTATAGATTGCTTAATGTAGTATGGGCAGTTTAATGATTTTAATTCTTCCAATCCATGAGCATGATACCCTTCCACTTATTTATAGCTTCCTCAATTTCTTTTTTCAGAGTCCTATAGTTTTTCGAGTACAGTTCTTATACTTAGTTAAATTTATTCCCAGGTTTTTTCTTTTTTCGTATAATTATCATTTTAGATAATACATATTTCAGTAAAAAATAGTATGTAATTAATTCATAATACTTTAAAAACAATGCCAAATTCTTTTGGTAAATAATCAATACTCATAAAAGTAATTGATTATATTTAGTCAGGTACTCATATACTTAGAATGTATAACATTGTAAATTTTGCTAAAATATAAAAATAATTTTACTGAAATATGAAGTAATTTGGAAAATCTGACCATATTTCATCTGAGCCATACAGAACTAAGAATTTCATATGGTATAAACTTTTGTGTAGTGGAATAACTAACTTGGAATTACGGTATTTCTAATATAGTTAATTCCTTACTCATTTTCTAGCAGGTAGTAAAAATGTATTTAAAAAATCTTATATTAATTTGTACTTTCTGGATAATTTACCCATATATAATTTTATAAGATCTATGAAAAATCTAATAGGTATATCTGTACCTGATTGCAGTTCTTTACAAGAGATTTCCTGGCTTTTTGGCTTCATGAAGATTAGAGACTACGGTTTGAGTTTTTCTCTAGTTGAGGTCAGAAGAGGACATCTTTACCTTGGTGGAGCCAGAAATCGGAGCAGTGAGCTGAGGTTGAGTGCTGACAGAAAATCTTGGGGTACTAGAGGCCAGAGAAGGGATGAAAGGCAAAAATAGAAGCAATTGAGGCCAGCAATTATCCCTCCGGAAGCCCAGTTTGCTTTCTGAGATCATACCAGGGTCTCTTTGGGGATTCCCAGTTACATATTGAACCAGAACCAGACTAAGAAGCCAAATCAGAAATTGTTTTGGCTGTGGTAGCTTTGTAATATGTCAATTTGGCTATGTGGATGAAATTCCCCACATTCCCTCTCTCTGAATGTTTCATTTTGAGATGGGCCATAGACCGTTTTGTGTGCAAGATCTGGAGGGCTGAGAGGAAGCTGCCGCAGAGATGTAGTTCACACACGCTGCCCCTTGTCTGCCAGCTCTCCCTGTAATTCTCAGTGGAGGATAACAGTGGAACTTAATGCCGGTACTGGGTCTTTGTTTTATCCACATACTGATGAGAACATTGAATAATTGAAACACTGATATGTATAATCATTATTCTGACCTGGTTTTCCAAAATATAAGGATAACAATATAAGTTTTGACATTTTTTATAAGCTCAAAATTTTTCTCCGTGTATGGATAAGTTATGAACATCAGCCCTGATGAGACTTCTTAAATGGTGTAGAGACACAAAAAATAAGCTCCTTTTTCAACAGTAACTTTCTGTGATGTGTGTCAAATACTTCACAGCAAGTCAATACTGAGAATATAATAGATATTCCCTTCAAAAACTAGAATCACTCTTTTAACTTTTAAACTGAGAAAACTATGGCACTTATTTCATCATCTGAAAATAAAAATTATTACAAAATATACAGTAAATGTTCTAGTTTGAAAAAATGACAGGTGATGAATCATGGCATATGTGACTCAGATAGAATTATGAATTTAAGAAGTAGCATAATTTTAAATTTATTTTACAGATCATTTAATACATGAATAATAAAACGTTTCTGCTACATTATTCTCAGCTTTTCATATTCTTTTTATTTAAATCTGTTCTTTGTTCAAGAAAGAAGACATTTTTCTTTATCTTGCCCACCAATCAGTGAAAAGCATAATTACCTTTCTTCTCATGCCTACCCAAACATTGTATAAATCATCTTTACCTAGTAAATATTAGTGAAGATCTATTTGGTGTCAATTTCAGAGTTAAAAAAAGATAATCTTTGCATGCAACATCAAATAACTGCAAGAAAAAGGGTTACTGCATACATTTTTATTGGAACAAAAGTAGGAAATTATTAACTCTAATGAAATAGATGATTTGAAGATTAATATTCAGGGACTAAGAAACAGAATGAGAAGCTGAGTTGGCTTTATAGTATGACAGTTTGGCTTTGCTGATCTGTATTTCCCAGACCTCCTCTCTTTGAATGTTTCAGCTGAAGATGAGCCACAGAACAGATTCTTGTGCAAGATCTGGAGAGCTGAGAGGAAGGAGCAGCCAGCACGTAGCTCACACACGCTGCCACTTGTCTGCCAGCTCATCTCCTTAGCATGAGGCTACAGCCAAGACTGTAACTATTCCATGGTTCCCTGGATCCTTCTCAGCTTTGTCAACTTTTGGGCCCCGTGTCGAGTTCCATGGGAAAGGGTAACAGGTTCTTCAGGACAGCCATACCGTCAATATCAAAGGCAGAAGAAGCTGATGTGGGTTTCAGTCCATCCGTATGGGGTTCTGCTTATCTTTGTTTTCTACCACTTTTTATACATTTTCTCCTCATTACCTGCCCTGCAAATTCCAGGTTCCAGCATCAAACATGGGCCAACGCCTCACAGAGAACACCTGAGCAGCTACCACAGTTGTACAAGGTCAAATTCCTATAACAAATTCCTCCAAATAAGCTTTCCAAATGTTTACCAACTTTAAAGATTTAGTGATAAGACATTTAATACCTGTGAATAATTTCTAATTAAATTACTGGAAAATATTCAATGCCAATTAAATAGATTATATTTATATGATAATAGATTAGATTTATAGATGAATACATTATTAATCCTACTATAAGTATGATGTCATATGTAAAAATCTGTGGAAATAAGTTTTCTTTTTAATTTGCTTCCATTTGCAATGTTTATTTAAGAATCCAATTTTCTCACGAAATGTGTAATTTATTTTTGCATTAGGTGAAGATAAGCTGTAGCATTATATTTTCTTGATTATGAAGGGTATTTAAAGTCCTTTGAATTACAGGTACACATGTTCTTCACTGACAGCTTTGAGTATATAAATAGTGGACTAAGCCAAAGCAAAAAATAGCATAATATTTGCTTCAAAGGAATATATATTGGATATATTAGGCTAAATTACTATTACATAGAAACAACTTTGATTTAGTTTAATTTTCTTTCCTCTTTGAATATTAAGTATATAATTTAAGCTGCTGTTAAAGATACATGTAAGAAACCTAAAGAGATTCAGTTACCTCTTTTTGACCCATTTTGAAGAATGCAGTTTATCTATCACCAGTGGGTGGAGGTATATGAGTGAATTTGAAAATCCATCAACCTAGCAGGAAAACTTTAGAGAATACCATAGTAATAGAAATAAGTTTCGTGAACCAAAAAGAATCACTTATATATTTATTCTAGTTGAAATTTCAGGTTTTAAATGATAATTAAAGAATGTGGGGAAAATATTCTTGTTAAGTTGTGATAGTGGTAATTGCTGAGAGAAGCAAAATAATTTTGCCTGTATTCAGTATTTGTATTAGAATCATGGACAAGCAATGTAATTATATTATAAGGTCAAAGAATAATTGGGACTAAGTTCAATAATACCAATATGAATACATAATGTATTTCCAAATGTCTACATTTGGTATGGGCCAACTTAACTTCTTTTAGTGTGTTCAGCTTCCAACTCTGCTCATTTACCTGGCCCTCAGACAAGTTGCTGTGTCACTCATCCATTTTCAAGAAATATTACAAATATTCTAATACTGGTCCCTTTCATTCATTAATTATTTCAACTCTCTTGTTTTCTTGCTGTGACTGAGTCCACAGAGCTAATCGGCTGTGATGACTAAAACAAAATCAAGGTTCTCGAAACACACATTAGTGACCATGTTTTTTGTTAATAAACACTTGTTCTCAGATAATTGTTTGTGAGTAAAAGACTTTACATCTTGCAAAAGGATTTTCAGACACTTAATATGTCCTTAAAGTCTCTGAAATCCTGAGTCATAGAGGAACTCCAAGCATAAGGCCACCACAGCCTACTGGAATTTGGTGGAAAGAATGTGCACACGACTGGTAATTTAAAAAAATAAATTAAAAAAAAACAATGATAGGAATGTGATTATTATAAAGATAGCATTTTCATATACAATATAAACTTAAAAATGTTTTTAAACTGCAATACACAAAGATAAGATCCTATTAAATGTTCTAGTCCTTAGAGAAGCAGCCTATTTTAGATGACTTGTTCATCTTTAATTTTAGTCTGTTTCATTGTCTAAAAATGATGAGGAGTTCCAACACAATACCAGTGCTTGCTTTTATATCATATTATTCTCTTTTATTTTATTTTTTCTCACTAGATGACAATTTTGTCAAAGTAAGGCAACTCAGAATATTCCCTCCAGGAACTTAGAATAAATGATACCATTAGTGCTTAACCACTTTTATTGTTTCCAGAACTTTGTTATGTTCTGGACTCTAACTCATCTCTCTCCCACTTTGTCTGGTGAGTGACAAAATTGCTCTGAGATAATGTACATAGCCTTAATAGTTATTAAAATTTAATTATTCTTGAATAAAAGACAAAGGTTAATAATATTTAAAATGCTGGAAAGATTTTGGCAGATTTGTTTTAGTATGTGCACGTAAGAGCGAGAGTTACATTTTCATATAGATGTAAGAGTTGCTTCAGTGAATCATAACGATCACCTCTTTAGCCCTTATATGCTGTTTAAGATTAATTATAATAAATACTCACTACCACAGCAAAAAATCTTATCCAGAGATTCATCTGAACCCATGTCTGCATTTACTGCATTGCTATTTATTTTTTAAAGGTTTTTATGTCTTCCTAAATAAAGTCATTGAGAACACAGTTATAAACCTCCAGGTGATTCCTATTTCTGTCTTAAGAGACAGGATATAATTGCCTTTCATGTTTCCCTTCTATCACCTCTTATTTTAGCATTTAATCTTTCAGTCATTAAAATAACTGCTTGAAGATGGCATTTATTATTGGAAAGATATAGATATGCTAAGTGGAGTGTGACAAATGAATTCTATAATTTGAAAACCTAGTAGCTATCAGGTAGTAAGCAATGACTCTTGTCAGTTTTATTGACTATTAAAGAGACATTTTATAGTGCATGCTGCTGCAGATACTGTTTCCAAGGGGAAGCTTGATATGCTAAATTCCACACTGGGTCTTTCATTCTACAGCCAAGGCTTAAATCAATGAATAAAATAAAAAAATTTGTCTCCCTGGAAAGAACACATTTTCCACTGCTAAATTATATGCATCAGTAACACATATGGCTATTTTAGAGATGCTAACCTTGTTGGATTTTTTAAATTGGAGAACATAAACATAAATATATGTTAAAGTTCATTTTTATAACTTGGTATTCTAAAACTAATAATATACTCTATCTCTGAAAGAAGTTATCATATTGCAATACAGCTCTTTGCATAGAGTTATGTGGACCTCCATAGCAAGTCTTAATGAATTTGATAATTTGAAGGTATGTGCTGTTACAAAGAGGTCTTGGAGTTGGGAATTTAAAAGACTTTGTTATTTACTAATTTGGTGTTCATCCCTCTCAAAATCTCAAGTTCTTACAAGTAAGTTGTGTGGTTGGAGAAAAACTTGAATAAAATATTGCATATATTTTGCATGGTGGCTGACACACATCGGCATTCAATAAATGTATAATACTCTCTGCAAGTACTTATATGTCCAGAACTCCCAACCGTGCTTGTAAATGTGTCACCAAAGAAATGAGTACTAATTTTTAATTCAAATTCCCTCTTTTATAATCTTTCATGAAATGGGCTTGCTCACATTTTTTAAATTGCAAGATGGGTTATTTAAATGCAATAAACTCTAAAATTATTTTTAAAATAAATATTTGATTCCTTTATGGAAGGTGACACTAGCATTAGTGCAAAATTCAATTATGTGTCTCCTCACTCAAAATTACAAAGACAAACTCTATAGTTTTCTCTTCTTCAATTAATACTTAATATTTGATACTTAATTTCAAAGTATCATCCTTTATTACAATTTGGGTGAATTGCAGCTCTAATTACATGACATTATTTTACAGACACAAGTTGCCAATATTTTAAAAATTATATTTGCATTTTAGGGTAAAAATTATAGTTACTGCAATAAAATCAAGATGAATGTGGTTTCATGTAGTTATGTTGAAAATGACAATGTACCAATAGCAACAATGCACATTAAATTTGTACAGCGTTTCCATAATTGTTTATCGGTAAAACAGTCATTGCATTAGAGGCTCTTGCCATATTGAACACAAACAAGGTTTACTGGCTGTAATTTTAAATACAGTATTTTTCTTTCTTCCTCCATCATATTTATTCATAAAACAAGATTTCTTTCTTGATTCTGTATGAAAATTCATAGCCTTGTGAAATTTCTGACTACCATTCAGTGAAAAATAGACTACTGACAACAAATGTGAATATAGTCTGAATTCCAATATTCTGCCTTGTTACAGAATACTGCTTAAATCTTTATGTGCAGGTCAATTTCTCTACGTTCTCTGAGACTGGAAAGCAGACAAATGCAGAGCTTCTCTGACTGAAGCAGATGGCCAGGCTATCTGGAGTTCTGCTCAGTTGACCCTGGCTTTACTCCCAGAGGTGACACAGAGACACCATTGAGAAAGTCATGTGAGAAAGAATTTGCAAACTGCTAAACAGAGGAAGGTATAAAGTGAAATAATACAAGAGAATGAAAATAATCTTATGGTGCACCTACATTATGAATAATAAAATACAAAATGAGAAATGTTTGCTACTACAGCTAGTCATCGAAAATAAACTGGGAAGGAATATTCAACAAAGGAAATTTTATGTCAGTGTCTCACACTGTCGTCTGAAATTCTGGATGAATCCACCTTGAGTATAATTTTTAAATGATTTATTGTCACAGCAAAGTTTGATAGTATGTTCCTTGTGTATATATTTCTCATACCAGCCATTCCTTATTTTGTGACTGATGATTTTATTTTACTTTACCTCTCACTGTTTATTCTTATTGTAATAGTGCCCACTATAATCATTCTATCATTTCTACATATCTATAATCAATATATCAAATATATATCTATCTAGTAAGATAAACCTGTTTTAATTGCTATTCTATCTAAAAACTCATTTCATTTTTTCATACAATTTTTAATTTCAGAACTATTTATCTAAAATATTTTGTTTTCATAGCAATATATATTTATATAATATGTATTATATACATACATTATATATCATATATGCTTTGCATTATGCATATTATATATACTTTACATTATATATATAATGATATACTTTTCACTATATATATATATATAGTGAAAGTGGTTGATCTAATTACAGTGATGTTGGTCCATAAAAAATGTACGTTTCATTTACTGTATTAAGCTGACTCTAAGAGACTTTTTTAAGTAACGTTTTGATATAAGGATGCATTTAAAATTTATGATATCCCAGTTTCTTTGGGTTTTGGGATCCATAATATTAGTTTAAAGAATAATGTTGCAAAAGCTTAGGTAAAATAAAATGACTTTTTAAATTTTTCTCTTAACTGTCAGAATGCTTTGCAATTTTATTCCTATTTTCTACATACTGTTTATTTTTCCTTCCTATATTTATAATATTATCATTATTAAAAATATATCTGAAAATGTTTGTTCGAGTGTATGTATGTATGTGTTTCATGTATGTGTATATACCTATGGATCCTCTTTAATTGTTTTGAATCATCTTAACAATATCAATTAGACATTTTTAAATGTTTTACATTTATTTTCTAAATTAATTTCAAAAGGTCACAGCCTTCTCAATTCTTTATATGATTTTGATCATAGTATTTTAAAATATCTGTTGATTATTTTTCTCTGCAAACATTCCAGAGAAAGGAAAAGATATGCTTGTGTTCAGATCATTATCTTGACCACAGCTTTCAACAAGAGAGAAAATATGTAAACATCACCAATTTATTTCCTGTTTGTCCAGCTTAGAATTAAGGGTCATAATTGCCACTGTGTAATTGAACAAAATATACATTCTGTCTAATTAGAAGGTCTCACAAACAGAATCTCAGAATGGAGAACGGGCTGACACGCTGCTATTCTAGGATAGTAAGTGTCAAGAGTGCCCTTTTGGCGGTGCCTACTTACGTAAGAGTCTTATCTAAGATTTTTTGAGCACTCTATGGCAGCTGTCTGTTACTACTTTTGTCGCCCAGTGCCAGCATTCTTCTCACAGTGCTATCACACAGAGATTAAGGCAAAAATGTAATCACTCCTTCCCATTATGTCAGGAGGCAATGGAAAGAAAAAACCATAGCAACCCATGAAAACAAATTCACATTTTCATGCTAAGTTATGTAAATAAAGGCTCTAGAAACATTCCCTATTTGTGTCCCTATAAATTTGAAAGCAGTATAGTAAGAAAAATAAATAACGCACACAATGCGTTATGTGTGCACAATTATGTGGCCATTAAGAAAAACCCTAAGATATGTTTCTTTTTAGATGGAAAGTTACTCATTTAGAGTGGATTTTCCCATCACTTTGCTGATTCTGTTTTTGGTAACATTGTTGATGCAGGTAGTGTTGTTTCTTCCTTTATAAATTGCAAATTCACAATGTTATATTAAAATTACTTCATGATACAGTATTTCTAAATGAAGAAAAAGAGAAACAATTAATTGAACTCCAAACTATAACAGATCCCACAGGGACTAACTAGTAACTCCAGTTGCTGATTCATTCAGAGATAAAGTGCATTTAATAGAATATCATTTTGCTGTTTAGAAACACACAAAAAATTCCACTTGGTTCTACCATTCCAAGCTTCTTGAACATTTCTAATCAGGCAAGAAGTACGTTGGGATCTTGTCTTTCTGGTTTTGTTGGATGAGCTTTGATTTTCACGTGGCATTAGCCCCTCTATGGCAGACCTGGTGTCCAGTGTGCCTGTGGAGATCATAGGGAAGTAATGGGCCTGAAGTCCGCTATTATGGTCCTAATCCATACTATAAAAAAACATAAATATCAAAATTAAAAATACAAGGTCAATTCAATAGGATTTAGTAAGCATTTACCATGCATATAAGAACATTGCTCGAAGGAGGAGTTCTCTAGTCAGCCAGAGAATGAGGCTCACAGATAAATTATTATAGGACAGTTTATACAGTGAAAATACAAATGTGGTTTATGCTTTACAATGATGGCTAGAGCATCGGCATTTCTAGGGATAGGGGACTGTTTAAAAGTGGTTACCCCATGACAATTTGGAGAAACAGTTTATGTGGTGTTGATGGTTGTCTGAGTGTTCATAAAAATAATCAAAGTTTTACTTATGTTTATGGAATAAGGTTATGTGGCTGAAAGGGTTTGTCTGCTCAGAGAATTTTCAAGTCTTATTTCAATTTTGTATATATATTTTTTAAAAAAGATTTTATTTATTTATTTTGGATGGAAGAGAAGGAAGGGAGAAAAAGAAGGAGAGAAATATCAATGTGTGGTTGCCTCTCATGCACCCCCTACTGGGAAACTTGCCTGCAACTCAAGCATGTGCCCTGATTGGAAATCAAACCAGAGACCCTTTGGTTCACAGGCAGTCATTCACCCCACTGAGCCACACCAGCCTGGGCCTGTTTTATGTATAATTTTAACAAGACACTGATGCTTGTCTCACTTTTCTGATTTACATTTTGGTTTCCCTTGATAACAGAGCCTTGCCCTGAACCCAAGCCTTGATGTTCGGGAGGTCAGCTGGGCTCATGCTGTCTTCCTCCCCATGCCTCATGCCCTATGGTTGGCCTCCTTTAATTTGAGGCTGAAGCTTTATCTCAGTTATTTTTTATTACCATGATTTATTGTACCGCCACCCATCTTACCGTCAGCTATAATGTCCCTTACTGTCTACCACATAAAACCTATTGGGTGTAAATCAAACATACACACAGAAAGTCAATCGAAGATACAAAATCAAAAGGTGGCAAAATAGAATTAAGATTTTGTACAGTTGAAAGGCCAGCCCAAGTGTTGCTTCAGTTCCTGAAACCTCGATTCTGTTTCTGAATTTTTCTTCTTATTTCCTTGTTTAAATGAGAAGTCTCTAACCACTGCTTGACTAACCACTAAGTCAAGTAGTGGCCAGACCTCTTATTTATTATGTTTATATTAGAGAATATTAATCGAAGAGCCCCTATTCACTACTCCCTCAGAGATTGTCCAATATGGGAGGTTATTTTATTTATTTTTTACATTTTTACATAGCTCATCTGGAATACAATACAATTATTTTGGTAAATCTGATGCATATATCAACTTCAGCATACTACATAACTGTTTTCAACAAGCAATAGAAACAGTTTGTGGGTAAAATCTATTTTCCAAATTTACAAATGTATCCTATATATATATTTAATATGGTCTTACAACTATTTTTTTCATTTATTTATTTATTTATTTATTTAAATTATTGTTCAAGTACAGTTCTCTGTCTTCTACTCCCATCTCAGCCCACCCCCCAGTGCTTCCTACCTCCCTCCCATTTCCACTCCCCCCCATAGTTTTTGTCCATGTGTCCTTCAGACTTGTTCCAGCAAACCCTTACTCCTTTCCTCTGAAACTCCCTCCCCTCTCCTCCCTGGTCATTGTCAGTCTGTTCTCTATTTCAGTGTCTTTGGTTATATTTTGCTTGCTTGTTTGTTTTGTTGTTTAGGTTCCTGTTAAAGGTGAGATCATATGGTATTTGTCTTTCACCACCTGGCTTATTTCACTTAGCATAATGCTTTCCAGTTCCATCCATGCTGTTTCAAAGGGTAGTAGCTCCTTCTTTCTTTCTGCTGCATAGATTCCATTGTGTAAATATACCATAGTTTTTGATCCATTCATTTACTGATGGGCACCTAGGTTGCTTCCAATACTTGGCTATTGTAGATTGTGCTGCTGTGAACATTGGGGTGCATAGGTTCTTTTGGATTGGTGTTTCAGGGTTCTTAGGATATAATCCTAGCTGTGGACTTGCTGGGTCAAAAGGCAGTTCCATTTTTAGTTTTCTGAGAAAATTCCATACTGTTTTCCATCGTGGTTGTACCAGTCTACAATCCCACCAACAGTGCACTAGGGTTCCCTTTTCTCCACAACCTCTCCAACACTTGTTTGTTGCTTTGTTTATGATGGCCATTCTGACCAGTGTAAAGTGGTATCTCATTGTGGTTTTAATTTGCATTTATCTGATAGCTAGCAATATTGAGCATCTTTTCATGTGTCTCTGGATTCTTTGTACGTCCTCCTTGGAAAAGTGTCTGTTCAAGTCTGCTGCCCACTTTTTAATTGGGTTGCTTGTCTTCTTTGAGTGGAGTCGTGTTAGTTCTTTATATATTTTGGAGGTTAAACCCTTGTCTGAGGTATCATTGGCAAATATGTCTTCCCATACAGTTGGTTTCCTTTTTATTTTAATACTGTTTTCTTTTGCCATGTA
>PVKM010005309.1:0-48310 GCA_004027735.1 Carollia perspicillata
TTATTTATCTTTAGATGGGAAAGAGAGAGGGAGAGAAATATCAATGTATGGTTGCCTCTGGTGTGTCCCCTGCCGGGAACTGGCCTGCAACCCAAGCATGTGCCCTGACTGGGAATCAAAACCGCGATCCTTTGTTTCGCAGGCCCGTGCTCAATCCACTGAGCTACACCAGCCAGGGCCAATAGTAACTATTCTTTACAGAAGGAATCTTAATCACTGATCAAGTCTTAAGGAAAACTAGGGCTGTTTTATGTAATCGACTTGCGATCTACTAAGATTACACTGCGTATGGAAATTTTATTTTTTTACAACTAAACAAACTCATCCAACAAAATAACCATTAATAGAAACTTTACCCCATTGATGTAAACTGTTCAAGTGTCACCTCTGAGTTCCCTCATTATTTCTTTTCTAAATCAAAATACCAAACCTACAAAAGTGAAATACATTGAAGTACATTTCAAGTTTTATATTATACACCTTTTTTTAAAAGGCTGCAAAGAATATTACCTAATTACAGCTATTTGACTTGCCTTAACATTTTAAAGATGGATTAGATGGCCCAAAACAGAAAAAATCAAACATGTGATTACTGAAGAACATCCATAATTGAGAAAATGTCACATGATGCTAAATCCAAGTTTAGAGAGCCAAATATATTCCCTCTAAGCTATTACAAAGTGGGTTTTTCAACATTTTGAAGACTTGTTGCGTTATTTAAATGCACCAGACATATGCAAATGTTTCTTAGGGAGCAATTCTTTGTCTAATCCAATCAAGTCAGATTCACCCTTCTCTTTTAAGAACTCTTAGATGCAGGAAAAGTCCACCAACATGTCTTCCTAGTATAATCACGATTCAGACTTGATTGTATGTCTGTATGGCCAACTGATACAATGTAAATATTTTAAACTAAGAGACAGATGATACTTTTTGGTTTCCTAATTTATTACAAGAGTCTCTTATGACAAATTTACTATATATTACAACTGGTAGCTTGCCACTAACTAAAACTGAAGGCATACTGCCCAACAGAAAACAAGTCTATTACAGGAGAAATCGTGATTCTCTTTATAGGCTGCAACACTGTAAAGGCTGAAGTGCTACACACATATTTTCTGACCACGTGAGCTCTACACCAGACATTCGCACTGTTTCACATTAACCTCTGCCCAAAATTCACAACGCAGGGTCTCATTTCACTACCCTTCACTGACAATATGGGAAGCCTCAACAGGAAGGATCAATGTGGGTTTCCTTGTAATCGTAAACAAATATACTATGATATTCACTTCACAGGTAATCTAGTTCCTGGACTTGCTCAATTCTGTCTTTATACGACACAAAACATACACCTAACTCATTTTAATGCTGCTATATCAGAATGTGTGACTGTGATCAATGCAAGCACTGGTTTAAAGCTCACATACCAGATCAAACTGCTATAAATAATAATTATTAGAATCTCTTAAAAGTTAGACATGACAAAGGTTGACTGACTGCTAAGTAATGTAAATCCCAAGAAAAGGTATGAACTGTACTTAATTTTCAAGATCTCAGTCTTTAAGTCGCGAATAAGGCAAGCTTAGCTTCCTTCCACCACCTTACCAAGTGATGCTGGGAAGAGAGCAGGGAAGCAGAGGAGTTTGGGAAGGAAAAGACAGGGCAAACCACAACTCCGAGATCTCTGGTACTTTTGTCCAATGGCCAAAACTTACAAAAATAGCACCTCATGCTCACTGCAACACAGATATTTTTAAAGGGGGACAATGACAAAAATATTCACATAAATTCATTCATCCCCGAGGTCCGACTATAGCCACAAACTCTTCCTTAAAAAACAACAGAGGTGTCAGCTCGCTACAGACAGCCGACATCTGGAGGCAGTAGCTTCCCCTACAGACGGAGGCAGGCAGGGAACAAGGCCTGCACCAGACTCCCTGTCACACCACCACGTTTCTCCACGCTCTGACGGCCGAAAGTCAAAAGATCCGAAAGGTTTCCATATGCACGCGATGGGACGCAGTAGAGGAAATATAATAATTCATCTCATTTTATCTTCCTCCAAGTTTCTTATTTTAAAACAATGTAAATTCATATGGTACCAAAGTACTACTTGTAAGTCCTGCTTCCCTATTTCCTTTATATAGTAATAATATAGTTTTATATACTCTTTCTTCTCTTTTTAAAGACTTTATTTATTTATTTTAGACAGAGGAGAAGGGAGGAAGAGAGGGAGAGGAACATCAATGCACGCATGGTTGCTGCTTGCACACGCCCTACTGGGGACCTGACCTGGCCCACCCCAGGCATGTGCCCTGACTAGGAATCGAACCAACGACCCTTTTGTTCTCAGGCCAGTACAAAATCCACTGAGCTGCACCAGTTAGGGCCAGTTTTAAATATTTTCATTAAGAAAAATTACTCAATGTGGCAATCACAGAAATGCTGCTGGAAAACCACTGCTACTTCCCATGGCAGAGCCTCAAGTTTAACATTTTTGTATGAACTTCAATGTAGGTGTTCCAGTTTTGTGGGGAAGCAAAGCTTTTCTGATAAAAGGCATCTTGGAGTCTTTAAATTAGAAACAATGGAACTGTGAGACATTTATTTTTTCCCTACAGTGACCAGTAAAACAGATAAGAAACAGTATGGGGGATGGGCTTGAAGAGTGACAAAAAAGCCAAAAGCAAAGAAAAACAGCTTTTAAAAATTTATTGCTCAGTAACTGGCATCAGGGCATGAAGGTACATAAAATATTCTGAACAACAGAAACACTGGAAAATAAGTATATTATGCCTAACTTTATTTGGTTAGAGGTTAGATCAGTGACCAGAAACACACCGTACTACAGGAAATGTTGGTCAGTTTCTCTCAATTTATTACATGAAAGCTAACTGTCTTCCTGCTAACAAAAACACTAGCCTGGACATGGGGCAGAGAAGAGCCAGAACATGACTGTTAAACAGGAGTTATATGTCTGGGACCTGGGCTCTTCAAAGGTAAAATAATGAGCTGGGTTATCACCAAGGCCTCCTTGAAAATATAGATAAAACTGAGTACATGCTGATAGAATTTTCTAATTAGCCTGAAGATATCCTAGCAGCCCCTTCTTTCAATTCCTTGAGGCTTTGTGGAGAGCAGACATTATCTCCAAGCCAAAGCCCACGCAAAACATCAGGCCACAGTAATGTGCACAGGTAAATAATGTAGTCCTAAAGTAGCTCAGAGTGAGCTCCGTTCTCCTAATTTACGGTAGAAATGTCACTCAGTCTGACTTTTTTTCAGTGCCTCAGAGTTAGCCACTGAACAGGCAATGACTGAAGGTTCCGCAGTGGATAAATGCAGGTGTAGCAGCGGGGAAGGCAGGAAAACAAAGCCTGCGGCACTGTTACAAGCCCAGTTGTGCGACTCTAATGCCTTCGCCTAGCAGGCTCACACCAGTGAGCTTCTGTCGAGACGCATCAGAAGTCTGCACTGGGACCAACACGTGAAAAGGGACTCTTGGGCAGTTTCTCTGTGAGCCCCCCAAGGTCTCCCCCCCAACGATCCCCCCTAAGGACAGAGGTTTGTCTTAGCCTCAGCCATAAGAGTGTCTGCGGTTTCCCTACCCACCTGGTTTCAAACTGCATTGCAAGTATAACAAACAGCTGATTTAGCACCCTCACAGGAAACATACCTCTGGTTTAAAATCACAAGCACCAAAAGAAGCTGGGATTGTGTGATGCTCAGAAAAACCAAATCAGCGAAGACATTCCTACCACTCATCCTAGACGCTAATGGGAGAGTGGGCAGCACTCCGGACTTATCGGAGCTGTAAGTGTACAATGTGATACATCCCTCATTCATAAAACAGGACAACTGCCTACCTCAGATGGCTATTGTGAGGGTTAAAGTAAGTCATATAAGAAGAACTGCTTACAAAATAGTAAGTTATGTTATACCTTAACAGAGCTTGAATTCTGCAATGTCTATTTGTTAATACTTCTTACATACTGGATAGTCCTATTTAATCAAACAATATGCTAGCTACATTTTTTTTTATTGCCTACTGTGTATTAGGTAGCATTCCAGGTGCTAGGGGGAAAGGATAAGGTAGGGAACAATACCTGCCCCCAATGAATCATAAGCTACATAAATAAACCAGCCCATCACTAGCACTGCAGCAAGGACAGAATACTGATTCCAATACTGCACTTCATGGGGTTTTAGGCTGAGGTCTTCAGACCTATCATGTACACACTACGCTCACTATGAGCTCGAGGAAGGGTGAGTAGGTGAGTTTGCACTGTAAATCGTTTTTGTAAGCTAACACCATTTACTGAGCAACTAGTTTGTGCTGGGTATTGTAACAGGTCACATTACATAAACTCTCTCATTTAACCTCAAACAACTTTCTCAAGTATTTATTATTCACATTTTTAAATGAAGAAACTGTCCGAAGCCACACAGTAATAGCGACTCATGGAATTAAGAATCAAACCCCTGACTGCCAGGCACCGACGTCCATGCTCTGCCCCCCGTGCCTTCTTTGGCAGCAAGCTCGTGATAATGGGGAAGCGCTATTCCGCAGGACCTTCAGGTAAAGGGTTAGGATATGGAAATACAACGGACAGCACAGTGGGGATCCTCCCTGGGAAACACTCAACCATACTAAGGAGATTCACTATGAGCTCTGGCCCCTGAAAATGTGAACGGTCTGCAGAGGCAGCCCTGAGGAGACTGTGATAGCCTCACCTGTCCCTGTCCTCCAGTGCTCTCTGCTTTCAACCACACCCTTTTTGTCCCTTTTTAAAAATCTACCCAACTGTGTGGCAAGTGAAAATGGGAAAGAGAAGGATGTGATATACATACATGAAACAGTTCATTCCGTGGGACAGGAGATGTTGAGATTCTACAGAAAAACACTGTGAGAAAAGTTATGATGTATTTTTTTTAACTTTGAGAAAGAACATGAGTGGAGTTTTTTTTAAGGGGGTATCTCTCAGTCTTAGAAATTCCTGGAACCCTAATAATCTTCTGCTTTTTCACCTCCTGCAGCTGAAAACTGCATCAAGAGGGGGAGATCTGTCCAGCGTGAGGAATCAAGTCCCACAGCATTATACAGTCCAGGTCTCAAGTGTTCAGTTATGCTGGATCCTCGAATTTGCCCAGGAGTACACAAAACTGCTAGCACATAGGAAAAAAAACCCTGCTTTTGACAAAGCCCAAATTAGACAAAACGAGCGACTCAGAAAGGATAACAAATGAGTCAAAAGTGCTGGGAGATTGAGGCCAACAGCAAAGCAAACCTTCGGGCCATTCGAGAGAACAAGAAGTGACGTTTGAAACACTGGAGCCACGAGGACTCTCGCACCCTGCCTATCCCACACAATAACGGAAGCGCCAGCCGGTGAGATTCAGCTCACAAAGAGGTCTTGGGAGCTTGAAAAACTTTACCGCAAATTCCATCCTATAACTAAACTGGTCTTCTAGTGAGGATGCAATACACTAAGAATCTGTTTCAGTTTCTCGAAACAAAATCAAAGTAATAAAAGCAACAGACTAAGCTTGAGGGTATCACTGCAAACAATGACAAAATCCCATGTAAGTATACAAAACCCTAAGAAAAAATAAGCCTGACATTCTCTTAATTCTTTCAAAGACATAATGGAAGGGATGCCTACAGCTACAAGCAAACATATAATTAATATAATCTTTGGCAATTTCAGCCTTTTTCTAATCTCTCTATACTCAAGTAATTTTTAACAATACCTATAATTATTACTCTACTTAGAAATTGTTAGTTTTACACGAGGTGGGTCAAGTAGAACACAGCTTACCAGAATTAACAGAATTATCTTGATACTTCAAAAATCATTTTATAGTTCTACAGTTAATGATGAACTGAAAAGCTGTTGAAGAAATTAAGCCATGTAAGATTGGTTCTTCAGAGATGTTAGAGATACTATATATAGCAGATAAAAAATAAAAAAATAGACCCACGCATAAACCCAATTATAGACTGGATGCACTTTAATTTTAAACTATACCTCACAGGTGTATCTAGTTTATGTTGTTAGGTTTGGTATAGCTAACTTGAGTTACCTCAAAGCTTTTTTAAAAGTAGTCTATCACATGTCTGCCAAAACTCAAAGTTCTTAACGTTACTGGTAAATGTCTTTTTCTATCTTTACCATCAACTTGAAATAAATTAAGAAACTGACCAATATTTCTTACTGCACTGGTATTTCAGGTAGGGGAGCAGGCAGGACTTATTGAATGTCTAGTGATGAAAAGTAGCAACAGGGAGTCCCCAGTGGCCCAGAGAGACCACCCGGCCTCACACGTGTCATGACAGAGAGGGCAGGCTGGTGAACAGTCTGACACAGGGGAAGTATCACACAGCAAGTTTCTAAGGACAAAACTGAAAGGCAGAAACAAGCTAACACGACAGGATGAAAACCTCAGGAAAAGAAGCTCAGCTCCATCACCACGTCTCAAGACTGACTAGTTTCTCACTCTACTTTTACAAGGATGACACTGCCATACAGGAATGCTTTTTAGCTTCAGAAGAAAGTGAATTTAAGGCGTGATTCCCACATATGCCACATCCAAAATGTTAACAGGATCCCAAAACTCCTGGAAAAATAATTTACTAGAGATTATTTATTTTAAAAATTAAATCCCCCAATTTAGATCTCTTATACTATAAACCGTATTTACACACGGGCAATTAAGCTAAGGATAAATCTTATAAGGTTATATACAGTTATGAGTCAAGAGCAATGTACAAATGAGTAATCTGAATACTAACTGAATAAATCTGAAAATACTGTTTTGGTCCACATTTAATCCTAAAATCACACCTGCTAGCCAAACTATATAGAATAGGTTGAATGATACCAATAACAATGCAATACTAGACAAAGTAAAACTGAACACCAAAACAGTATAAAAGTTAGAGTTAAGCCCGACATAAGCACAGGTTTTTGAATTAGCATCTTTTATATCTCAAATATATACATTTTTGCAAAATACAGTGATTTATGTAGTACAAAGCTGCTTAAAATGCTGTAGTAACTTCTAAAATACATTTGTAAACAGCATAAGATAAACGAAGAGTTACTTCTGCAATCTACAAAGCACAGTTACCACAGCGTTGGAGAGGTCCTCCGGGAACAAAAACAAAACAAGGGTTCATGTGCATGTACCTCCATCCTTCTTCTCCAGCTCATCCCTGATCACAGGGGATGTGAGGATCACCTTCAAAGTCAGCGCGGGCTCTTTTGTGTTCCGGATGATAACAGACGCCTCATCCACGCACTGCTCCACTTCGTATTTCTCTTCTGTGAGTTTCTGAAAGTCACCGAGATTTCGAAAACACCCAGTTAATTAGATTAAAATTTCACAAAATGAATGATTGCCCCTTAGTTTTCAAGTGTTATAATTAGAAATGCTGTGCCAAGAGAGTAAATGAAGTCATTGCTAGTTCTTTAGTGATAACATTTCCTTCTCCTCCCAACTTACCAGCAGATCCTTTCTCCATCCCTCAGAAAGCAACCACAGTATCGACTCTCTATACAATTATAAACAGTATTTAAATTCACTCTTTCTAGTATTTGAAAGTAAAATACCAACAGCATCACTACGTGATCAAAAGTAAATTATTGTTTGTTAAATTATTACAGAGGACTATGATAGAAAAATAAATGGCTGGGAATGCTCTTTTAACCAACACCTTTGTTGACAGGACAGCCTAAAAAGGAACTCCTGCTTACTAAGGACTTGTAAATTTAAGATTAAGTAGATTTTTACATAGTATTACGTAAATTTCTAAAGAGAATCAAGTTAGGAATGAATAAAAAAGAATCTCTGCATAGTCACTCACCAGCAACAAAATTAGTATAAACAAATCACTTCTCTCAGTGGTCTCAGAGGTCACTACAGTAGGCCTGTCACTGTGGGACACGTCATCTGACACCCACAGGGACATGTACATTGCTTCCACATACAACTATACACAATTTAAGGGCAAAGCCAGAATACAGAGAAAAGGCGCACAACTGCTCACATTCATCCTGCTGCTATTAGAGCATTAAAGCTGTCCATCAGAGAACAAACCAAGCTAAATTTTTTTATCCTCACCAGAGGACACGTTTGCTGATTAGAGAGAGAAAGGAAGGGGAGGGGAAAGGAACAGTGGGGAAGTGAGGGAAGAGGAGGGTGGGGGGAGAGAGAAAGAGAGAGGGAGGTATCAATGTGAGAGAGAAATATCCATCAGCTGCCTCCTGCTCCAGCCCCAACCAGGGGGATCGAACCAACAAGCTAGGTATGGAACCCTGATTGGGGATGGATCTTGCAACCTTTCGGTGTACAAGACAATGCTCCAACCAACTAACCACCTGGCCAAGGCATTAAATTTTTCAATTATGCATGCAGATCACCATAAGACACATCCAAAGTAATAAACGCATGGTAAGAGTTTTGAACAAAAATAATTGTAAGTGACTTCTGGTTTCAATCATCTTTCTCCTTTCCTTGCTCAAGAAGTTCTAAAATTGCCCTAAAAAAGAATATGCAGAGAAGGTTTGGTACAACCTCAATAAATTAAGATACTAAGATAACTGAGAAGTTTTGCTGTGGTAAATGCTTAAAAATTTTTTTCTTTTTCTTTTTTTTAATCCTCACCCAAGGATATTTTCATGAATTTTTAGAGAGATAAGAAGGGGGAGAGAGAGAGAGAAAGAAAGAGAGTAACATCGATGTAAAAGAGAAATATACACCGAGTGCCTCGCGTACATGCCCCAGCTGGGGACTGAACCTGCAACCTAGTTACGTGCTCTGACTGGGAATTGAACCCACAACCTTTTGGTATGCAGGATGATGCTCCAACCAAATAAGCCACCTGGCCAGGGCCAAAAAAATAAAAGAAAGATTTTTAAACTTATAGGAAAATAAGATCATATCAGAGATTGGTTTTTCACACAGTCAGAAAACAAGGGGGAAGCAGAGAGTAAAAGCAGAAAATCATCCTTAAAATAATTTTCTGGAAAATGATTGGTAGTAGTAATAATAATAATAATGTTGTGTGCATGTACTTGTATGTATATATTTGGGCATGTGTGTGTATATGCATACGATTTAATGAGATGGATCTACAATTAAATCCTCATTTTATTTGGGCACCTTTACCCACGTACCTACAGTAATGGATCTAGCAATCATACAAAGCAGCTGGTTTCACTGTTGGTAACTTTATTTGCTGTATTTAACTGAAACGTTTCTCATCATTTCCCTTACTGATCTTTAGAGTTCAGGCCTCTTCTACTTTCTCCAGGAAGCCCTTCAAAGACCTAAAGCTATTTGTGTCTCATTTAGTCTTCTCCTGCCTAAAAAGGTCCAGTGTCTTTAAATTTGAACTGGTTTACACAGCAGGCACTCTCTCCTGCATCCCTCCCTTGAACACTTGCTAGCTTGGCAAGAGCATTTCAAAACTGTGGTGCCCAGAAATAGAGACCCTCACTCAGGAAGGGGGGGAAATGCAGAGTTCTCACAATTGTGGTCTGCCAGAGAAAGCTCTGTTTATGAAGACTGAAGCTTGGCCCAATCTCCTAGCTTCAATACAGGAGAAATGTGACAGATTTCCTGAATAAGAATTTTGATTTATTACAGCACTGGTTGTCAACCCATTTTCACTCTGACATATAAGGAATATGACCAGTCTCATAAGAAAGAAGACTCAGTTTTTGAACTTCTGGTCAAGATGGAGGCATAGGTAAACATACCTCACCTCCTCGCACAACTACAACAAAAACTGTAACAATAGCCTTGGCTGATGTGGCTCAGTGGATTGAGTGCTGGCTTGTGAACCGAAAAATTGTCGGTTCAATTCCCAGTCGGGGCACATGCCTGGGTTGGGGCCCAGGTCCCTGGATGGGGGCCTGTGAGAGGCAACCACACATTGATGTTTCTCTCCCTCTCTTTGCCCCTCCCCCCTCTCTAAAAGTAATAAATAAAATCTTTTAAAAAATTATACTATACTACAAAACAAATATAATCCAGAATTGGCAGAAAATCAAGCTCTATAAAAGTCCGACAACCAAGGATTTAAAGAAGCCACATTCATCTAGACAGGTAGGAGGGGTGAGGTGCAGAGACACTCAGAGAAGCATGGTGATAAGAAGTGGTACAGAAAGGTGTGGAGACATGCAGAGACATGGTATGGGTGATCCCACATCTATCTCTGGTGGATAAAAATCGGGAGGGATACCTCGGGAATGAGGAAGCTCAGCCTCGGACTAGACCACCCAGCTCAGGGTTCCAGTACCCATAACTTCTGGTTGTAAAAACCAGTGGGGATTGGGCTAGGGAAAGAAACACCTCTTAAAGGGCCCACAACAGACTTAGGACTTACACAGACTCACCCCCCTCTAGAATTCAGGACCAGGGTTAACAGTTGGAAGGGTACAAGTGGAATATAGGGAGAAACTGAAGGGACTGCCAACAGGGCAAGTCCAGGAGAATTCTGGAGGCCAAGCAGCACTCTCTGAGCCCTCCTCCACACAGAGCCAGAGAATGGTGACATGGGTTGCCCCGCCCTGGTGATTACCTAAGGCTCTGCCCCATACAACTTACAGGTGTGCTTTTCTACAACAGGCCACGCTACTAAGACAGTGTATCAAAGCAGCTCTACCTAATACAGAGAAACAAACACAGGAAGGCTGCCAAATTAAGGAGACAAAGAAATAGGCCCAAATGGAAGAACAAAACAAAACTCCTGAAAAAGAATGAAATGAAATGGAGATAAGCAACCTATCAGATGCAAAGTTCCAAACTGGTTATCAGGATGCTCAAGGAACTTACTGGGTACTTCAGCAGCATAAACACGACCCAGGCAAAAGTGAAAATTTACAGTACATGAAATAAAGAAAAATCTATAGGGAACCAACGGTAGAGGGGATGAAGCTGAGAATCAAATCAACGACTTGGAACATAAAGGAAAAAACCACCACACACGGAAAAACAAGAAGAAAAAAGAATTTAAAAATATGAGGATAGGCTGAGGAGCCTCTGAGATATCTTCAAATGTACCAACATCTGAATAATAGGGGAGCCAGAAAGAGAAGAGGAAGAGCAAGAAATCGAAAACTTATTTGAACAAATAATGAAAGAAAACTTCCCTAATTTGATAAGGACACAGACATGCAAGTCGAGGAAGCACAGAGAGTCCCACACATGATGAACCTAAAAAGGACCACACCAAGATATAACATAATTAAAATGGCAAAAGTTAAAGATAACAACAATCTTGAAAGCAGCAAGAGAAAAGCAGATAGTTACCTACAAAGGAGTTCCCATAAGACTACTAGCTGATTTCTCAAAAGAAACTGTGCAGGCAAGAAGGGACTGGCAAGAAGTATTCAGAGTGATGAAAAGCAAGGGCCTACAACCCAGATTACTCTATCCAGCAAAGGTACCACTTAGAAGTGAAGGGCAGATAAAGTGCTTCCCAGACAAGGTAAAACTAAAGGAGTGCATCAACACCAAGCCATTATTGTATGAAATGCTAAAGGGAATTATATCAGAATAAGATTAAAATTATGAACACTAAAATGGAAAGAAATTCACAACTATCAACAATTGAATCTAAAAAAAACAAAATAAGCAAACAAGCAGAAGAGGAACAGAATCATAGATATAGAGATTATTTGGAGGGTTATTAGTTGGGAGGGGCAGAGAGAGAATAGGGAAAAGCTGCAGGGATTAAGAAGCATAATCAGTAGGTACAGAATAGACAGGGGGGTGTTAAGAACAGTGTAGGAAATGGAGGAGCCAAAGAACTTATGTGCACCAACCATGGACATGAATTAAGGGTGGTGGGAATTGCTGGAGGGCATGGGGATACTGGGTGGAGAGGAGGTAAATGGGGAAAAGTTGGGACAGCTGTAACAGCGTAATCAATAAAAAAAATTTTTAATGAAAAAAAGAAATGACTCACTAAAGGGAACAGAAAGGGGGATGAGACGGTTGAAAAAGCCTCTAATATCCAATCATTTGATTACTACTTTATTATACATTTAAGAGTAACCATGTTCATTTTACCAAAAGCACAAATACGGATTCAATTTTTAAGCATTAAAAAAGATAATGGAAACAAGATGAATTTTATTAACATCCTAATAACAAAAAGTATAGTTAGCCAGAACCCATTACTGAGCTTTCTGTTTCTTAAAACTTTATTGTACTCCATGTTGCTTACCATTTTCCCTCTTCTAAATGATCACAAAGGGCTTTAAAATTTTTTTGAAGAAATAAAGTTAACCCTTGCTCCGGCTGAGTGGCTCAGTTGACTGTGTACACCAAAAAGTTGTGAGTTTTGATTCCTGATCAGGGCACATCCCCAGGTTCCAGGTAAAATCCCTAGTCAGGGCATGTACTGTAGGCAACCAATCAATCAATGCTTCTCTCTCACATCGATGTCTCTCTCTCTCTCTTTCTCTTTCTCTCCCCCCTCCCTTCCTCTCTCTCTCAAATCAGTAAAACATTTCCTTGGGTGAGGATTAAGAATAATTAAACACCCTGGCTGGTGTAGCTCAGTGGGTTGAGCGCGGGCCTGTGAACAAAACAACCGCAATTCGATTCCCAGTCAGGGCACATGCCTGGGTTGCAGGCCAGTTCCCAGCAGGGGACGCACGAGAGGCAACCACACATTAATATTTCTCTCCCTCTCTCCTTCCCTTCCCCTCTAAAGATAAATAAATAAAATCTTTTAAAAAAAAGAATGAGTAAACAAATAAATAAATAATAATAAAGAAATTCAACTTTAAGAAAGGCCAGAAACATTTCTTCATCAGAATCAAAAATGGAAAAGCCAAATGTTTGTCAGTCAATTAAAAAACTGTATCTTGGCTGGTGTGGCTCAGCAGATTGAGTGCCAGCCTATAAACTGAAAGGATACTGGTTCGATTCCCAGTGAGAGCACATGCCTGGGTTGCAGGCCAGGTCTCCAGTTGGGGGTTGGCAAGAGGCAACTGACTGATGTTTCACTCACATATCATGTTTCTCTCCTTCCCTTTCTCCCTCCCTTCCCCTTTCTCTAAAAATAAATATATTAACAAAATCTTTTAAAAACTGTACCTTAAGATCTAAGGCAGAATGATAGTAGCTCCAAAAATTAATATAGGAGAATGGGTCAACAAGTAACACAATTGGCCAGGTGGTTCAGTTAGCTGAAACGTCGGCCCACACACTAAAAGGCTGCAGTTCAATCCCTAGTCAGGGCACACACCTAGATGGCAGGTTCAGTCTCTGGTCAGGGAGCACACAGGGGGCAACCAATCAAAATGGCTCTCTCACCTTGGTGTTCTTTCTTCCTCTTTCTCTCTCTTCCCCCCTCCCCCTTCCATCCTGTCTCTGTAAATCAACAAAAATATCCTCAAGTGAGGGGTTTTTTAAATGCTAGATTCAAAAACACAGAAAAGATGGTTCTGGCATTCAGTTTGTAAAAATGAAAGAAAATGACCCACTCATAAAGCTAATAAAAACAACTTCGAAATTTCTATTACTTGGAAAAAAAGGAACCATTTCAGTAAAATACAAATTAAAAAACCAACAAAGAAAAGAGAACTTGCAACAACGCAGAGTGTGGACCTTGTGGGCTGGTATCTATTAACTTCACATGGACATAAGGAATAACTGATATAAAATCACCATCGAAAAGCTACAATCGAATGAGATCACAGATAACACATTTGAAATTTAAAGATGATCACGGCTTCCCAACGAGTGATGCAACTGGTCCTCACAGCAGGCTGGCAGAGCCAGTCCTAGTGTCGCCTCCAGCCCCGAGGAGCTTTCAGCCTTCACCTGCTCCCTTCAAGAACCATGCTAACAGTAAAATTTTCTAAATGTGTCTCGCGGTGTGAAAAAGGTTTGGAAACACTGACTTTCTACTAACAGATGAATGGGTGACTATTAAATCAACTGAGTGTTCAATACTGCAAGTTATCTCCCTGACTGGTGTGGCTCCGTGGGCTGGGCGTCACCCTGCAAACTGAAAGGCTGACGGTTCGATTCCTGGTCAGGGCGCAAGCCTGAGTTGTGGGCCAGGTCCCCGGTTGTGGGTATGCAGGAGGCAACCAATCAAAGTTTCTCTCCCTCTCTTTCTCCCTCCCTTCCCCTCTCTCTAAAAGTAAATAAATAAAATCTGAAAAAAAATTAAAAGTTATCATCTATGCAAATCTCTAGCTGTCTAGGCTTTTTTTCCCTTGCCTGTGGTAAAATTGGTTTCCTCATATATCATTTCTCTTAAAGTCCCAGTAGGCTCTTTTTGATTTTTCAATTCTTTTCTGCATTATAGCAACCCTTCCAAGAGTTTCACAATGCTGAGAGACCTGGTCCAGAAAACAACAACACTCTCAGCAAGATATACCTAAAAAATCTAAGACTGTACCTTAACAGCCATCTTAATTTTGATGAATATATCCAGAGAACTGATCACCAGAAAGTTGCTTTAAATGAGATGGATGAGTCACTGGCCAAGTAGCGGTAGTCCTTTTGTCTGCACTCCTCACCAACCAATTTCTTATTATTGAATTCAAAATCACCACCTATTTTCACCTTTTTACAAATTCTCCTAGAGGTGTAATTAAACTGTACTCACCTGAATCTGAACAGGAAGATTATCTTTGACTGTATTTAACAGGGTCTCTGTGGGTTTGTCTTTGCACATTAAAACCAGCTCCAAGTCCATATCATCTTTAATCAGCAAGCCCTTTGCAACCAGGCCAATCCTCATTACACCACACAACGTCCGACCACCTTGATCCCTAAAAATAAAAGTCTGAATGATTACTTTCACAACCCATTTCCCAGACTGAAACTTAACGTAACTTGGCTTCCTGGATATCCATATGAATTGGTAAGGAGGTATATAAATCCAGATATACAAAATTCTATATAATTAAGTCTCTGATTTAAAGCTCATAAAATATTTTCCCCAAGGAATCAATAGGGAGCATACTGCAGACAACAAATTAAAATTTTTTTTCATTACATCTATATTATTCAGGAAAATCCAAAAATACATTTCCTTAAACACTGTTTCAAATGTTAAAAAAAAAAACCCTATCATCTTTTTATTGGTAACTAAAGGATCTGTGAGAAACATGAACATCATGGTGGACTAAGAAAGCATCAGGCTGAAAACCCCAACGCCCTGCACTCTACTCCTAGTGATGCCCGCTGCTGCAGTACCCACAAGTGGCTGTCGGCCAGACGAGCCTTCGCTCATCCCTTCCAGTTGAATCATTCTATGAACACACAAAGGTTTATGGGGAAAGCAGAATAATGTGATAAAAAGCAATGAGCTGAGGAAAGAACAGACCAAAGATAATCTGCCAGGAATACATTTCAAACCCAGTGGTGGCTAAAAGAAAACATACTCAGGAGCATCAAGTCATGAGTGGTGCAAAGAACAAGGATAGCATCTCTCCTTGATTTTAAGTTTCTATTGATTCACTTTCCATAATCACAGTGAAACCCTAAGCTGAGCAGTCGATCAACAAGTAAGCAAACGTCTGAGTATGGAAACCAGGCTAAAGGAGATCCAACCGCTCCTGCTTCCGAGGCTTTCACTATGGCTAAGTGCAAAAGCAGTAACCTGCTTAAAAGGAGAAGAAAGTAACATCTGAGAACAAACTGCATACCACAATTCCCATTTAAACTTAAACTCAAACAAGCCTTCACCTGAAAAACAAGAAATGTGAACCTCAGAAAGGCTAATCAATTGTTTGGACTCACACAGAGAGCAAAATGGCAAAGCCTGGATTCACACTCAAGTTGGTCTGACCACCACACTCAGGTTCTTCACATTATCATGGCTGCGTCCCAAGTATAAGGAGGGAGAAGTCTAAATTAGAAAGGTCAAACAGAGCAACCTGAAAATCTGACTTCAGCCTAGTCTTGATTCCGTTAAGACAGAAAAAAGGTCATTCCAGCTGGAGGCAAAGAATCAGCAGAGTTGGGCAAGAGTCAGCAGAGTGAATAATGAACTAGAGGAAGGAGAGAAAACGAATTGTGGAAATGGAAACAAGGCAGTCGATTATAAATAACCCAACCACTGGTTCAGTGCCTGGCACACCTTACAGATTCAATAAATAGTAAATTAATAAAAAAAGTTTAAAAATGGCAATAAAAGTATACAAAAAAATAAAAATGCATTTTAAAGCAAGTGACCCAAATGCAGGGAATTACTTACTATTGAAGAACAGAGTCAGTCATTTTTAATTTTTTTCCTATGTATCACTGTCCTCTCATATTCTCCTTCTCCCAAATCTAACAACATTTTATAAATTCCCCCTCCATAACCACACCTTTGAACCACTGCTTTCAAACCAGTTTCTTTTCAGCTGTTACAGTACCTCAACAACATCCTTTCATTGGCCTTATTGACTCACCTCTGCCATCTCCGATCTACTGTATACAATGTCCTGCAACCAGGATAATCTTCCAGAAGCACTGCACAAATGGCACCTTCCTTGTTACTTTCTTGGAGTCCCACTGAACACTTAGACGCTTGGCATATTGAGAGGCAATTTGAAAGACAGTGTGACTTCCTGGTTTGAACCTTGGCTCTGCTACTTACTGTGTAACACTGGACAAATTACAAATTTCTTGGCTTTTTGAGCTCACTTTCCCATTTGTAAAAAAGAAATAATACCTTATACTCAGACTAGTACTGAGAATATCATTTAATTTAATATAAGTAATGAGCCTGGCATATATTAATAGCTTGATAAATAGTAGCTGTTAACCCTTCAACAGCCCCTACACTTTCTCACACCTAGATCTTTGCTGACATTTTTTTCTTCTATCTGTGCCAAAGCCCTACCCATCCTCTAAATCAACTGTACATGCTACCTCCTTCATAAAGTTTTTTTTCTGCCCTCCAAAACCAGCATATAATCTCTCCCCGCTGTGTACTTTTACATTTTACTCACAGGAAACCAAAGCAAAGATGCTAAGAAAAATGCACCTGGAATCGACAGACTTAAATATGAATCCTGGCTCCACCACTCACACTCATTCAGTGACCCGAAGCAAGTTAAAGTTTGTTAATGATTCCAAGTCACTTTTTTGGTAAGCAAATCTGAAGCAATGGAAATTTCGTAAGTAAAACAGGGGCAGTGGAAGGGGTTAATAATAACAGAGACTAGGAGATTTATTGTACAGTAACATGGAAAATAATTGGCACTCAATAAATTGTAGCTATTATTAACTAGCCATTATTAGATTGCTTATTAAATTCCATATCATAATTATGATATACTTGACCTTCTCATATAGAAGACAGCATGACTAAGCAGAGAAACTAAGTCCTAATTCAGTCCTGAAGTTGAATAATGAATTTGAATATAGAAGGTATTTAAGCAAGCAACCCAAACACAGGAAATAAAATTGAGAGAGCCCTGGCTGGTGTGGCACAGTGGATTGAGCTCGGGACTTAGAAGCAAAGGGTTCGATTCCCAGTAAGGACACTTGCCTGGGTTGCAGGTCAGGTCCCCAGTGAGGATCACATGAGGGGCAACCACACATTGATGTTTCTCTCCCTGTCTTTCTTCTTCCCTTCCCCTCTCTCTAAAAATATAATCTTAAAAAAAATAAAGTTAGGAAGAGAATCCTAGTATTCCTCATAATACCAACAGTGGAACATTGTGCAACTCAACTTTTGAGTCAGATTGTAAAAAAGGTAAAATAAAAGCTGCCTAACAATAGAAGGTTCTTAATAACGATGAGCTAGCCCTCACCCATCTTGTGCCCTCTGTACTACTCGGCATATACCAGGAGCACAGTATGTGTCTACTATCAAACACAGCTTTGCTCCTGGGCAATGTGCCTGCCTCTAGCTTGTACAAAGTAAGGACACAATCAGTCTGCACAACTCGAGTTCCACCAGGTGGGAAGAATCACAGACAAGTGCTCTCAACCTGTCACTATTCCACAAAGGAGAAAGACTTTACAGAGAGCCAAGAGCATCCACACAGAAAACTATATTTAAAAATCCAAATAAAGGTATGGAGCACATTACACCTTTTAAAAACCTTTAAAACACAGTGACCTGATCCAGTTAGGCAAAAGTCTATTGGAACATTTTCCAAAGGTCTACTCAGCCATGAGAACAAACAGAAGATGTATTTAAAAGGCATGAACTCCACTAAAAAAGGAAACCTCTTAAAAAAGGTAAAAATGGTAACACTTATGTTATATATTTTACGATTTTGGAAAAGTTTTAAAAGGCACACATTCCAAAGTACAATGTAAATATGGAGTGTATGAAGATTTAATTTACGCAGAGACTGGGATATACAGAACTAGATTATTAGACAATATTACTAAGTAACAGGAACCCCCAAATTTGACAGTGTCTTTTTTAAAGCCATAATATGTGAGAAAAACTGCATTACTGCCAAGAACCTGGAGGCTGACTAGATACAATGTATATATTACCTGTAAACCATTAACAAAGTCAAGGAATTATGTTCTTCAACTAAAACCTGATACAGATTATCTTTCATCTGAAAATGAAAAGGTTACACTATCTTTCTGTGAAGAAATCAATCTGTCAATACTTTCTTATTATTACCGACTATTTACATATTGATTTAGAATTAAAGCTGGGAAAAAATTCTATAATATCTTGTCTCAATTTATAAATACTAGCCAAAATACTGTTTTTAATTCTATTAATACAGTACAAATGAGCTTCACCTCTCCCAGTCAACCATACACTTATTCCAGGCAGAATGACATTGCTCCAAACAGTAACTCAAAGCTTAGCACAGCATGAAAAGTTTCATTATCGGACTCCAATTATCATTGGCGTCTTCTCACTTATCTCTTACTATTATTACAGCACTGAGAATACTCTGCTCTAACTGTTGAAGGGTCTGGCTTCCAGCAGGCCTTCTTGCATCTACAAATATCCAATGAGCATTTATTATCTTGAAGACACTGTTGGGTCCTGGGAATCAATTTTCCTGCACTCTTTCTTCTACACCAGGATTTTGAAAAACCTGACAAAAATGACATTTTATGATTTCCCCAGCAACCAAAAACACTAGGATTCATGTGCAAATTTACGAAGGCAAACCAAAACGTGAGAAACATGACCTATCATAACCTCCAAACAGAGGAGATTCTAAAGGGCTTGGCGCACTCTCAGAAAGCATCCTGACAAGTCCTTCTTTTTCTGCTCTCATCATTATTCCTTTCAAATTTCAAACTCAAAAAAAAATTTCCGCACTTACTTCCTTGTTTACAGTCATGTAAATGAGAAAACCCAAAGAACTCCACGTACCAAACGTAACCCGGGGGAGGGGACCCTGGGCTTTTCTGGGCGCTACAGTGAAGCACCACAAAGGTCAGGCCACACTCACTTGGAATAGGTGTCTACGGCCTCGTCCTTCTTCACTTCTGTTTCCCCCTCTGCTTTTGTTCCTTTGTTTGTTTCATCCAGCCAGTCTGAGACATGTTTAAGAGCACATTCAACAGTAGACACCATATTCTGAACAGCTTCAAGTTCCTCAGGAGATGGGTAGATTGTTGAATGTTTCACCATCACATGGCGATCATCATTGGCAAAAGATCTAATAGATCTCTGGCAGGAGAAAGAGAACAATTCAATTTTTTAAAAAAACTTACCTGAGGTCAAGTCATAGCATTAATTGTCAAACCACTGTGAAATAGTTAATGCTGAAATGGTAAATAAAACATTGCTCAGGAATAAGAAGTAAAACCCCATTCTACTTAACACACCAGAAAATCAGAGACTTTTCATCCTTTTCGGTAAGGTTCACCCAGGTAACACTCAGTATTATGTAGATGCTACCTTTTATCTGAACCTATGTGTTCTGAACACCACTTCAAAAAAGGCCACCCATTTCACGTATCATCTGCAAGAAACAGATCCTTCCGAGCTTTGACAGAGCATCTGGGAACGTGTGATGGTGACTCATGACACCCAGTCTCTGCCTGCCAAACTGCTGGAGATTTGTGCACCTTGAAAAATTCAGATTTTATGACTTCCAGCCAAGATGGAGGCATAGGTGCAAACACTGTACCTCCTCTCACAACCAAGATTAAGGACAACAAATATTTACAAACAATAACATAACTAAAACACAGAAAATTGAACTACGGAAATCCGACAACCATTCAACCAGACCGGTAAGAGGGGCGGAGTCGGCAGCCGGCAGAGAGGGAACACAGCAGGAAAACGCGGTGGCTGCCAGGCTCGGGAGCACCAGGGAGCATAGGTGGCACGGAGCTTGCAGACCCCAGACATGGGGAGTAGATGAGCAGAGCACACAGGGCACGCAGGGCAGTTGGCCGACCGCGGACACACATTCGCACGCAGATAAACTAGGCAAGAGCGGGCAGTGAGACAGACCACACAGAGACGGGAAATAAAGCCTAAAAACACTGATTGAAAAGGTGCTGGGAGAGGCTCCCAGCCTCACAGGAGAGGTCACTGGGAAGACCAGCAAGGTCCCGGAGTGTGCATAGGCCCACCCACCTGGGAACAAGCGCCAGGGGGGCCCAATTTGCTTGTGGGAGGCAGCAGAGGGGACGCAAATCCGAGAGAGAGTGAAACAGGCATCACTGTTCCCTCTCTGACCCCACCCCCACAGACAGAGTCACAACCCTGCAACTAGGTTGCCCCACCCTGGTGAACACCTAAGGCTCCTCCCCTCATACTTAACAGATGCCACCTGACCAAAAATGACTCAAACAGAAGAAAAGCTCAGAGCCCCAGAGCCAATACTTTTAAGCAAGCAAGAGACAGCCAACCTATCAGATGCACAGTTCAAAGCACTGCTAATCAGAATGCTCACAGAATTGGTTGATTTTGGTTGCAAATTAGATGAACAAATGAAGGCTATGCTAAGTGAAATGAAGGAAAATGCACAGGTAACCAGTAGTGATGGGAAAAAAACTGGGACTCAAATCAATGGAGTGGAGCAGAAGGAAGAAACAAACAACCAAACAGAAAAGAATGAAGAAACAAGAATTCAAAAAAAATGAGGAGAGGCTTAGGAACCTCCAGGACATCTTTAAACATTCCAACATTCAAATTGTAGGAGTACCAGAAGGGGAAGAGGAAGAGCAACAAGTGAAAAACTTATTTGAACAAATAATAAAGGAGAACTTCCCTAATCCGGCAAAGGAAATAGACTTCCAGGAGGTCCAGGAAGCTCAGAGAGTCCCAAAGAAGTTGGATCCAACGAGGAACACACCAAGGCACATCATAATTACATTAGCCAAGATTAAAATGAAGGAGAGAATTCTAGAAGCAGCAAGAGATAAGGGGACAGTTACCTACAAAGGAATTCCCATCACACTGTCAGCTGATTTCTCAAAAGAGACCCTGAAAGCAAGAAGGGGCTGGAAAGAAGTATTCCAAGTCATGAAAGGCAAGGACCTACATCCAAGATTGCTCTATCCAGCAAAACTTTCATTTAGAATGGAAGGGCAGATAAAGTGCTTCTCAGATAAATAAGATCAAGTTCAAGGAATTCATCATCACCAAACCCTTATTATATGAAATGTTAAAAGGACTTATCTAAGAAAAAGAAGATAAAAAATATGAACAGTGAAAGGACAGCAAACTCACAGTTATTAACATCCACACCTAAAACAAAAGCAGACTAAGAGGTCACCTAAAATAAGAGCAGAGCCACAGAAATGGAGATCACATGGAGGGTTAGCAACAGGGGAGTGGGAGGAGATGTGGGGAGAAGGTACAGAGAATAAGTAGCATAGACGGTGGGGAGAAAACAGACAGGGAGAGGGCAAGAGTAGTGTGGGAAATGTAGAAGCTAAAGAATTTATGACACATGGACATAAACTAAAGGGGGGAAATGTGGGTGGGGGGCGTGTGTAGGGTGAAGGGGAACGAAGGGGAGAAATGGGACAACTGTAATGGCATAATCAATAAAATATATTTTAAAAATTCAGATTTTATAATACGGTAAAAACACAAAATACATTACGTGTAAACATAAAAGCTATAGACACATCAGGATACTGTTTATAATTCAGCATTTAAAACTTTAGTGCAAGGCTTTAATTTTTAAAAAAGATTAGTAGGGGACATTTCAAATTCCAGAACGAAGAAAATACATACAGGGCGGGGCAAAAGCAGGTTTACAGTTGTTCATATGGAAAATAATACAATAATTAATAAATAATAACACACAAGTAAATTCCAAATGTAACGCAAAAGAATCAACTTCCCAAACTAATTTACAAATGTATTACGTCCTCAATCAAAATACCCTCAGGATAGATTTACTTAAAACTCTAAAACAATTTTAAAGCTCATTTGAGGGGAAAAAAATCAATAAAATACTCTACAAAGATGGATGGGTGGTGTCATTATGCTACAACAAAATATCAAAAATTTAAAAAGCAATAATTAAAATGACATGCTGGCCCAGAAATCAGTGATGCAGATTAAAGCCTAGAAATAGAATGAATTTCATGAAAATATATTAGAATAGATCCTTCACATTCATGAGTCATACATAAAAAAACTGTGAATATTTCCAAGTTTACAATTACCATGAAGACATTTGTACCATACAAAGCAAAATGAACAAGGACAGCTTGCTGAGTTTTCATAAAGCCAAAGTATTTTATTTAAAGGGTAGCTACAGTGTCTTTATTTATATGAAATTATACACACTAATAAATGGTAAATATTTGTTTTAAAGTCTTTACCACTAAACAAAATATTCAAAATTTTATCAGTATTTTTTGTTTGGTTTTGTTTGAATATAAAAATTTTTTAAATCATGTAAGGGAACTAAATGGTAATGAAAAAAATACAATAAAAAATAGTCCAAAAAGTAAATTTAAAAAAGGGAAAGAAATTTAAAAAATCATAGTAATTTGAACACTAGTAAATTAATACCACAGTATAACTGCTCCCTATAAAATGAAGCAAACTACAACTTGAAAGGTAATAATCCTTTGAAAGCCTGAATTATTATATAAAAAAGGACTAAAAGCAATCAAAAAATCTTCCTCTTCTCTAGGTAAAAATTATCTGTCTAGATGTCTTCCTACTCAAAGTCCACACCTAGTTTTCCAACTGGAGTCTTTTGCCATAGAGAAACAAACTTTTTAATTACTTCATGAGATTTACTCACATATCTCAAACAAGAAAACAAAAGAGCCATATAGTGAATTAGAGCTGCTAGGTTGTTCTAGGGACTATAACTTAGTTGACCTGCTCTTAAGAGAAGGAATTTTACTAATATATTTTAGTTCTGGATGATAGGGAAAAACTATTAACTTGAGACTTTCTCTGTCATTTAGTTTTATGGTGAATTACTAAACTACTTAGTTAAATTATTCAGTCCTGCACACTGACCTCTCCGTAGTAAAATTACAGATTGCTATGTAACACAAACCCTTGGTGTCTTTCTCACAAATAACCCAGGTGGCCAATGTTAAATCCAAGAGTGAACCAAATGTGACAGGACAAGCATCATGAAACAATGGTGAAAGGAAGAAGTAAATAAACAGTGTAACAGAAACTGGAGGATGATCTTATTTACCCAACTGTGCTCCAAATAGATTTTTTAAGTAATAAAAAATTAAATTGTACGAACTATGCAGAAACACAAAGTTCTTATTCAAATTTGAGATCTAACAAGAGGAGAAATTGAGAAAATCTAAATCACATAAAAACACAAAATTCCTACACCGGAAAATCTAAGTTAAATTTAAAATAAACTAGAAAAGAAATCTCCATCAACTATGACCAATAATATACATAAAGCATTTCTATAAGCTGCAAGAATATGAAGAACATAATACATAAAGCAGATGAAGGGCTGAGTAATTCGCATGGGAGGAAACACAAGTCAGTGTCATTTTTTTTAACATCTCAGCATAGAACCAGTGACAGAGAAAATCCCAAGTTAACATTTTTCCCCACCATCCAGAAGTAAAATATTGGAATTTCTTCTCTAAAGAGCAATTCAACTAAGTATAAGTCCTAAAACATATTTTTGAAAAATCATATACACTTAAAGAAACACCATCAGACTTATTAAACAACGTATTTACACATATTGATGATCAGTATTTTTTTTTCTTTGGCTTTTTCTCCCAAAGCCTTTTTAAGCCTTTTTTTTTTTTCATTTATACTAAGAGAAAAAATTCATACAACATCCTCTGGAAACAAAATACTAAGGGAAAAAATTCAGCACATTTTACCAATTAAAAAACTAAGCACCAGAAGTTGTGACCTCATCTACCATCTCAAATTCAAAAGTATGAACCTTCCACAAAAAGCAGTATTTCCCAATGCACTTAATACATGACCCTATGTCTTTAAAAGCATGTGGGAGCGTTAGCAGCCACCATCACTCTCTAATGCCAGTGCCTCCTCCAGCTCTCCAAGCTCCAGCCAAAGGTTGGAAAGGGGGCAAGAAAAGAGGTCCCTATAGCATGGTTCCTACAAAGCAGACTGTCTGCAAACTGACCACTGGTAACACACAGAGGAAGCAACTGGCTACCAAAGCTGCTTGCAAGAGTGCGCCCTCTACTGGAAGGGTGAAGAAACCTCATTGTTACAGGCCTGGTACTGCGGCACTTCCTACAATTAGCCATTGTCAGAAACCCGCTGTACTTCTGATTCACAAACTTCCCTTCCAGGATCTGGCGCAAGAAATTGCCCAGGACTTCAAACAGATCTGTGCTTCCAGAGTGCAGCTACTGGTGCTTTGCAGGAGGCAAGTAAAGCCTACCTGGCTGGCCTTTTTGAAAACCACCTTTGTCCTATCCATGCCAAACGTGTAACAAATGTGCCAAAAGACATCCAGCTAGCACACTGCATACACAGAGAAATATGCTTAGGAATCCACTATGATGGGAAACATTTCATTCTTCAAAAAAAAAATTTCTCTTCTTGTTATTGGTAGGTTCTGTATGTTACTTTTTTCCCCATGGGATCAAAAGGTACTATGTATATGACTGCAAGTGGAAAATAGGGAACAGAAATCAGGTATTGGCAGTGTTTCCATTTTGTGTGTGAATTTTTTTAATATAACTGTGGGGACGTAGAGCATTAGTGCAAGTCAAGATGTTCCAGTAAATAAGTTTCAGCAGTTCAACTTTATAACAATATAAATAAACCTGTTAAATTTTTATGGACAATGCCAGCATTTGGATTTTTTTAAAACAAGTAAATTTCTTATTGATGGCAACTAAATGGTGTTTGTAGCATTTTTATCATACAGTAGATTCTATCCATTCACTATACTTTTCTAATTGAGTAGTCCTACATGCAAGTATGTTTTTAATGTTGTCTGTCTTCTGTGCTGTTCCTATAAGTTTGCTATTAGAATACATTGAAACAAAAAACAAAAAAATAAAAATAAAAGCATGTGGGAAAAGGTGGCTTTCTGAGTTAAATACATACTTTATAAATTCCTACCGCATTCATATCACTGGTTAAAGGACTGGTTCAAAATTTTTAATTTCCATGGGGGGAAAAACTGAACTTCAGGTAGAAAGCCAAAGAAAATAACACAATCTCAAGTTCAAGGTTACATTAGCCATTTGTATCAGTCTGTTAATGCCAGTTTTATTAGAAAATAGTATTTATGAGCAATCCCTCATTTGTAGTTAATAATGTATGGCCTGCAGGCTCATGGGGCTCCATCTTGTGGTTTAAAGGGCTCATAATAAATCTGAACTCATCTACTTTACCTGAACAGCAATGTGCCTTTTTTATCTGATGCACTAGAGCCAAATTAACACCCTTGTTACTCACTTGGTTTCACTGTTAACACTTCTGATTTTAAACTTTTAGAATCTTTTGTAACTTAATTAAAAAACATAAACAATAACCTACCATGGTTTTCTATAGTGTTTTAGCTTCTTTTTCCGATCCTTTCCCCTCTTTCTTGTCGTCTTCACTAGACACTGTTTTGTGTGACAGTACCTCCTCATAAGCCTGAGTCCCCTGACAGCTCAGAGTCAATATAGCAAAGATGTCTGAAGACAGCTCTCCAGATTACACCTGCAAGAGAAAAAGAAAAACAACTTTTCAAAAATGCTCCTTTACAATTAGTTTCATATCTGAATGGGGAGCCTATAAACATGTCATCAACTAAAAAGAAACAGTCTTTACAATGAAAAACTAACCCATTTCAAACAAAAAGCTCACACATTCTTTGAAGACCTGGGCCCAAGAAAGAGCCTAAGTGATATGGCCAGAAAAGTTAACCCTTCCTGGTAGCTGCTAGCCCCTAGTTGACTGGCTCTCAATGAGATACTTTACACAGTATCACCACCTAAAAAAGTAATAATTCTATTGTTAGCAACCATTGAGATTTTTCTATTGGAAACTGGCATTAATCAGAGCTATCCAAAAAGTAGACAGGACTCCTAAAAATATACCACCACCATGGCTTTTCAATATCACCACCAGATAACACGTTGGCACAATGTTTTTTCTTTGATCATTTTTAGGCCTAAAATTCAGAATGCTTTTTTGGCTCTGTTCCCCTAACTCCGGAGAGATCCTACTTCTCCCTCAACCAATTATTTGCTGTTATGTCAAACTCCTGAATATCCACTAGGTCCTGACTTCACTACCCATGGATGAGTCTGGCCAGGATCCCACTGTGTAATTCTGCTCAGAGGTCTCATCACCCCTTTGTTCCACCTTTATGAGATTTCATTCCAGATAAACATAAACTCTTCTGAGCACTGATGAAATCCTTATATATCACTTTTTTAAAAAAGGTGGTGGCCAAAATAGGACACATGCTCTAACTATATGGCTATCAGAAGTAATTTACACATCACAGAACACATAAACTCACAAAGAACAGCTTTCTCTTCATTTCAGTGTCTTTTCTTTAAATTAAACTTCATTTATATAAAGAATTCCTCTGATTCTTTTTTTGTTGCTGTTGTTTGTTTGTAATAGGTTCCTAATGCTTTCCAGTTACTCCCATAAAGAAAAAAAGCATCCTTTTTTTTTATTTTGGGGACCTGGAAAGTTACAGGTGTGACATTTAACTCCCCCAAATACTGCAAACAAAAAAACAGATGCATGATTATAATCAAATGATACTCAGCTGTGACCTACATGCAACACTCTTCACATCCTGTAACCAGCTCTCCCCTGACTCTGGTTTACAAACTCCACCAGAAACAAGCTACTGAAGCTTCACTAAAACAAGCAGAGAGGTTATGTAACTGGACCAACAAGTGGAACTTTGATTATGTGCACATATCACATCAAGGTAAAGCGGGAACGTGTACACGCTGCAACTCACAGGGTCCTTTTACACAACAAAGAAATTAAAACTTGACCCCATGGTATGAGACATCTCAAAGATTCTTCTGTCACTGAAGTTATACCTTCTGTAGAAAGATCATACTACACAATTTAGAGTCTGGCTTTTTCCATTCCCAACCCTACTCCATTCTAGGGGATTCAACCATTTAATTCTCAGCTGTGAATCTAGCAACCAAAAAAGATTACTATGTGTTCAGGTGAGAACTGAAAGAAAAGTCCACAAGCTTCACTCTGAGAAAAGGTAAAGGCAATGCATCAACATACTAAGAAAGTAGACTGAAAGCAGAAAAAGCAGGAAGAATGCTAAAAAGAACTGATACGGTGGATAAAGCATGGATGGCCAAATAAAAGTATAGCATTCTATAGTCACTTAGCACACCCTACACATGTAACCACCCTACACATGCACAAAGGATCTCTGGGAACTTCAAGGTGTTACAGCATAGTACAGTAAGTAAGTCATGATAAAGGCAATGTATCTCAGGATCATACTCTGTTCATGCTGTAAAAGGAACTTTCGGATCATCTGGCCCAATTCCACCTACCCTTCAGTTTACAAATGAACTACAATCAGAAATATTAAGGTTACACAACTAATCAGGGACAAGACCTGGTCCAGAGCCAAATCATAACTAATGCTTCTCCTGATTATATCAATCTAAGAAGAAAAGTTAAACTATATACAGTAGACTGTAATCAGAAAGGAAGAAACTCCAACACATTTTTTAATTACTTTACTGTTGTTCAATTACAGTTGTCTGCATTTTCTCCCCACCACTCCCCGCCCACCCCAGCCAAACCCACCTCCCTCCCTTGCTTCCACCCTCCCCCTTGGTTTTGTCCAACACATTTTTTTTAAGTTTCTATTTTTAAAAATGGACAAAATTCTGACCTTCAAATTAAAAACCTCAACTTTGCCATTTAATAGCTATTCTGACCTTGGAAAATTATGACTCAGAAAATCATTTAATTTACTTGGGTCTCAGTTTCCTTTACCTATTCCACCACTAATAGGTAACACTTATGGAATTCACATACTATACCAGACACTGTTCTAAGAGCTTTTCATACATTACCTCATTTAATCCTTAAAACAATGTCAATGACTGCTTCTAACACATCAAGGAAATTGGAGCATAAAGAGGTTATATAATGTAATTAAACACGCAAAGCAAATGTATGTAAGTAGAACCTGGATTCAAACCTAGACAATCTCTTTCGGTAATATTTTTGCTCTAAAAGGCAGTCACACTTGTTAGAGAATAAACTTAAGCTATTTGAAAAAATATGGTTATGTAATTACAAAGGTTGTATAGCAGCACACACAGGCTCTGGAGTCAGACATGCCTAGATTCAAGCACAGACATGCCTCATTTTATTGTACTGCCCTTTACTGTTCTTCACAGATGATGCCTTTTTTACAAACTGAAGGCAAGACAATCCACCAGCAAAAAGATTACGACTTGCTTTATTGCAATACTCACTTTACTGCAGTGGTCTGGAAGTGAATTTGCAGTATCTGAGGTATGCATATACCAGGTTTCTTGCTCTACTTTTCAGAGCCAGAGTTTTCTCATCTCGCAATGAGGTGAATAGTGTCTACTTCAAACTAAATGAGACAGATTATAAAAATACCTAAAATTACCTGCCAAATACTATATATTCAATAAATGGTTGCAGGAGAAAGGAAAACCTTAGAATATCAAATAAAATTATTTGTTTATACATCTGAAACAACACAGCTGAAAAACAGCTTAGAAAAATATTAGCTGTGCTCTACCTGTTAGGTAAAAACCAGTGGAGGTTGGGGAGGCGGAAGAAACCACTGGTCTCACAGGAGAATCCTTTTAAAGGGCCCACGGGGTCACAGAACATACATAAGCCCACCCACTCTGGGAATCAGCACCAGGGCAGGAGCTGGAAGGGCATCAGCTGCTTAGGGGAAGTGGAGAAAGTGAAGGGAAACAGGTCGAGAGCCAAGCAAGCAGCATTGCTCCCTCTCTGACCCCTCGCCCACATCAAGCACCACAAAGCAGCAAAGCCAGCTGGACTGCCCTGGCAATACCAGAGGCTCCGCCCCTTACAACATGACAGGTGCACTGACATGGAGAATCAAAGCAGCTCTACCTAACACACAGAAACACAGGGAGGCTGCCAAACTGAGGAGACAAAGAATATGGCACAAATGAAAAACAGACCAACACTTCAGAAAAAGAACTAAGCAACACAGGGATAGCCAACCCATCAGATGTAGAGTTCAAAACACTGGTGGTAAGGATGCCCAGAGAAATGACTGCATATCACCACAAAATAAAGGAAGAAGTGAAGGCTATGCAAAGTGAAATAAAGAAAAATATACAAAGGACCAACAGTGAAGGGAAGGAAGCTGGGATTGAAATCAATGATTTGGAACAAAAGGAAGAAATAAGCGTTTGATTGGAACAGAAAGAAGAAACAAGAATTAAAAAAAACAAGGAGCGGCTTAGGAACCTCTGAAACAACTTTAAACATTCCAACATCTGAATCATAGGGATGCCAGAAGGAGAAGAGGAAGAACAAGAAATTAAAAACTTATTTAAAGAAATAATGAAAGAAAACCTCCCCAATCTGGTGAAGGAAACAGATATACAAGTCCAGCAAGCTCAGAGTTCCAAACAAGTTGGACCCAAAGAGGGCCACACCAAGACACATCATAATTAAAATGTCACAGGTTAAAGATAAAGAGATAATCTTAAAAGCAGCAAGAGAAAAGGAGACAGTTACCCACAAAGGAATTCCCATAAGACTATTATTAGCTGACTTCTAAAAAGAAAAAAGAAAGAAAACAATCTTGCAGGCAAGAAGGGACTGACAAGAAATATTTAAAGTGATAAAAAGCAAGGACCTATACCCAAGATTATTCTATCTGGCAAAGCTATCATTTAGAATGGAAGGGCAGATAAAGTGCTTCCCAGACAAGGTAAAGCTAAAGGAGTTCATCATCACCAAGTCCTTATTATATGAAATATTAAAGGTATTTATCTAAGAAAAATAAGACAATCAAAACTATGAACAGTAAAATGACAACAAACTCACAATCTAAAAAAACAAAAACAAACTAAGCAAATAACTAGAACAGGAACAGAATCACATAGAGGGGTATCAGCAGGGAGGGGGAAGGGGGAGAATGGAGGAAAAGGTGCAGGGAATAAGAAGTATAACTGGAAGTACAAAACAGACAGGGGGATGTTAAGAATAGTATAAGAAATGGAGAAGCCAAAGAACTCATATGCACGACCCACGGACATGAACTAAGGGGGAGGACTGCTGAGGGAAACAGGGCTAATGGGCAGAGGGGGGGCAAAGAGGGAAAAAAATGGGACAACTGTAAGAGCATAATCAATAACATATACTTAAAAATTTTTATCAGCAATGAAATGTCAATTTCATACAATAGTCATGTCACAAAATATCAATTTTTAAATTTTTTTAACCATTTAAAAACCTATTTTAGCCTACAGGTCATACAAAAACAGGCAGTAGGTCAATATGGTCCATGGTCATAGTTTGTCAACTTCTAATACAGGAGGTCACTTGAAGGACTGTGGCTTTTATTTTGTGTGAGATGGGGAGCCCTTAGAGAATTTTAAGAAGAGAAATAACAAAATTTGACTCATGTTTTTTCAACATCACTATGATTTTTATGTTGAAATACATACCACAGAGGGTAAGGGTGGAAGGAAAGAGACCACTTAGGAAACTCAGTCATTAGATTCTGGGATATAGTCTGAAGGTTAAGATGACAGGACATCCTAGCAGAATAGCTGCTCAGTGTGAGTGAACTGAAGGCATCAGGAGTGGCTTCAATGTTTTCAGCGTGAACAACTGAGTTAGGGAAGGTACAAGGAAAGGAGGTTTGGGGATTAAAATCAGGCATTCCACTTTGGACATGCTGAATTTGAGATATTAGATATCCAAGTAGGTAATTAGATATGAACCCATAGTTTAAAAAGGATTAGGATAAAACCTGGCACTTTTCAGGATACAGGCAGCATATAAAGCCACAGATCACCAGAGAAGTAGGTATACCAAGGAATGGCAAAAGCCAGAAGAGGCACAACTACAGTCACAGAAGGAGTAGCCTAAGAGATAGGAGGAAAACTAAGACTGGGCTGTTGTAAAAGCCAGATAAAGAAAACTCATCAGGCAAGCTCTCTGAATTAAAAACAGGAAAAGGGATACAGCATGAGAATGGAAATCCTGAGTTTCAGTCCTCGTTTTACTAAGGATGTTTATGATTCAAAGATACCTATTATTTGGAATTCTTGCATACTACCATGTAAACTAGTTTTGCCAAGTTTTACCATTTACAGTAATCTATCTTCTGCTATACTATCCTATCCCCACTTCAGACTATCTTTGGAGAAAAATCTAGCTTGACAACATCAGGTAAAAACCTTCAATGACTATTCATTACCTAAGCAAAAGGCATTCCACTCAGATATTCAATGTGGTACCAAAATTCCCCATAATACAAAACTAATGAAGTCTTTCCCCCCTGGCAGTCCTCTGACCACTGTAGTTCCAGCCAAAATGGGAATAATGACTCTTCCCCAAACACCCTGCAGTGTGCTAAGTTTCAAGTTCAACCTTTTCCTTACTAAATAGACTACCATGACTTGTCATTACTCTAGCCATTAGATGTCCATTACAAATCTCCCCCTCCTTGAAAGCTTTACCTAATACTAGACCACTTCTTAAGTAGTCTCTTAATATAATTTCTTCCTTCTGAGCCATCCAGCACTGTTTCAAGTTCCTTTACAACATTTTTATTACTCAGTTTTCGTTATTTGCATCACAAGCTCCTTAATGAAATGACTTAACCTTTACTCCACAGCACCCTGTTCAATGCCCCACACTCAAGAGAGGCTCAAAAACATCTGAATTCAACTCTAGATTTATCTTTCCTTAGAGAGTTCCATTAAGTGTACAATCTAAAAAGGTTCATCTGAAAGGCCACCATCTTTTCCCATGTATTTCCAGGGTAGTCATCATCACAGTTGACTCACAGGGAATTTCTGACTTTTCCTCCAGAAGTACCAATTCCAGTACTATATTTGACTTACTTCACCCATCTTGGACTAATCCCTCAAACTGCCTCTCAGTCCTTCAGGACTTCACTAGTTAGCTCGCTGACACATGTTCCCCTCTATCTCTGGCATTATCTTAGTCATTTCGGTAACCACACAGATGGCCCTTCTAAAATCCTGGCTTGCCCATTCCTTACGGTCCTTTCTCACAACGCTCTCATCTGGGGTTTCCTCCCTTAGACGCCACTCCTCACCAGGGCCTATGATCTGTTAGCCCTACCACCTTTCACAGTCTCTCACCCTTTACACATGCCTTTGCTTCTGCCCTTGACCAACTTAAATTACACAGTCCATCATCTATCATTCACACCAGCAACTGCCTTTGTTAGCCTCTCCTGGAAGAACCCCAACCAACCCCACCAGTGACCATGGAAAACAGAATGGGTCAGGAAGGGATCACACAATTGAGCTGATAATTTCCCTAAAGTCATAATCTAACAATCAATAGTTTTCAAACAGCAGTGGTACTGCAACCCTGGGGGATGTGAAAGCGTGAGGTGGAGTTTTCTGGTTGTCACATGGTTGATAATCCTGGCATTTGGTACCGTGGGATGCTAAAGATCCTGCAATGTCCAGGGAGCCCCATTAACACATATGTTACATATAATATACATGCCCACTCACTTCCCCACTTTCCTAATGATTATTTCACACCTTCTCTTGTCTCTTCAAACATCTGTACATCCTTCCCATATCCTCACATTCCCCTTGTCATCCTGTCTATGTCAATCAAAACACCAACCTTCCTGCATCTTTTCTAATATATTCTACATTTCTTCCATTTATTATGAATAAACTGCCCCAATTTCTGTCTAATCCAAATCTCTCAACTGAAACCCTACTAGACCCCACCCCTTTGCCTAATCCAGGATATCACTCCAGTAATCACCTCCTCTCCTTTCCTGAGTAACTTTTCTTGACCTCTTGCCTCCCTACAACCTGATTCTCTGTCCCTTTTATGAAGTACATAATTCCTTGAGTTAACACTTGTTTCCACTTCCTCCCTTCCCATTCTCTCAGGCCTCTCACCCTAAAGATCCACTGAAACAACTCTTGTCGAGGTCTACATTTCTACGGTGTTTAATGCTGTGACCAATTCTCAGTACTCCTCTCAGGGCCTCAGCAACAAGTGACACCGTCGACTGCACTCTCTTTGAACGCTTTACTTCCCTTGGCTTCCATCCAGCACACCACTCTCTCGGATCTCCTCCTTCTTCATAAGTTACTCTGCCATCTCCTTTCTTTCTTTCTTTTTAATCTCCACAACCTCTAAATGCTGGAGTGCCTCAGGACTCAGCGCTCACACTTAACCTCTTCACTGTCTCACTGAGTTTCATCCACATTGGTATCCTTGATGCTTCTCAAACAATTCACTTGGGCTCCCATCTCAAAGGCTTGCCAGTTTACCCAGATACCCATGTAACTCCTTCTCCTCCTCAGGTGTCTGCTCAAATGTCACCAAACCCTGATCACTTTATCTAAAATAGCAACCCCTCCTCCAGCACACCTCTGACCCTGTTCTATTTCTCTCAATAGGGTTTGGCATATCTTTGTTCATTCTTTCTTTTGTACACCTAGAATAATGCCTGGCACAAAAGAGAAATTCAAAGATTCTCATACAACATCACATTCAATGCTCACAGCAGCCCTGGAAAGTAGTGAAAAAGAAGAATAAGTGGTATAAGGTTCTTTTATAATCTTTTAAAGTGTGAAAGCACAAATATAACAAGGGTGTTAAGTGATCTGTCCGTGACCACACACAGACAGAGCTATCCCTAGCACTGGGGCGGGGTCTCCAGCATCAGTTCTATTTACAGTTCACATCACTGTCTTCACAATCAAGTCAAAGAGCAGATGTGTATTTAATTTTGCACAATGATCTTTAAAAGCTCAACTTGAGATTTAGTCCTTTCAATCACAATCAGACATGAAGGAGCACCTACCTAAACTGTGCATGCTTTGACAGTATTTATTTTCTTTTCACTAAAAAGATGCGATGGAGGTCATCAGACTATCTTTAGAATTTACAGATCTTGTGGTAATTCTAATAAAAAGAAAAATGGGGTGATGTGCCAAGAAACAGTTAAGTATTCAACTATCCTCTGTCCTTCTGTGCCAACTGAAACACACTTAACCCCAAAGGGTAAACCAGCACCTTGGTAAACAAGCTTCAAACTGTGTCTCCGGTTCTCAAGACTTTTTGTTACCATTCTACAGAACAGAGCAGGCAAAGAAACTGTATCTGGAGATAGACTGAACACGATTATTTCTCTTACTTAGGTTTCCAAAACAACCTTAGAAGCTACAATCTAGTTATAAACAAGCAATATTGTTTAAAAAAATCATCAATTTTAAAACAAAAAGAAGTCATTTTGTTTCCACCTTGACAAAATAAACAAGCTCTGACTGCAAATAAAATGCATAAATTCACCACGTATGTTAACACAGAAAATTTTTTACATATAACAGTGCTAAAAATTAGGAACTATATTAGATCCTTCAGTAATATCAGAATTTAATTTCCAGACTCTTGCCAACACTTGTTCTCCTCTTTCTGGCATCCTCTGCCACAGTTGGAAACTGTGTATCTAGGTCAGAAAAGACAAGTACCTTTTCAGAAAAGCTCAGTATCTTTGGCACCAGTGTTGATATTACAATTCAAGCCCTTCACAAACTCCTTTTAAAATATACCCTGATGTAAATCACAAGATTAGTACTACAGATATTTATGAAAAGTTACTGGAAAAAAATACTTAAATGCTAGATTTAGAAAAGTGATAGACATAATGAACTTAAGAAAAATATGATATAGGCAATACAATGTAATTAGTATAAGAGTAATGGATTTAGGGTCAGAAGATTTGCTTTTGTAATTCCAGTTCTGCAACTACTGAGCTGGCCAATTTTAAACAAATTTAACCTCTCTGATCCTCTGTTCCTTCACATTAAAAAAAACAAAAGGAACCTTGGCCTCTAAAGCAGCAAAATACTTTAGCTCTGGTTTTAGCCTTTGGGGATTAGCAAATTTTTCAATGTACAATAAATACTGATAGTGGATAGAAGATACAAGAAACTTCCCTCATCGAAGAGGCCTGTATGGTCTTCCTCTGTTTAAGTGGAATGAGACACAGTCTTCCATGGAGTTATTCAAGCGTTACAGCCAAAGAGCTTCGAAGTGTTAGAGTGCTGGATAAAGTCACTGTCGCTGCAGGAGGTAATACTGCCCAGGAACATCCAATTTTAAATCAACCAATACTTATGTTAGGGTAGATCTATGTTACAGCAAGCTTTCTTTCTCAAATCTCCCTAATCTGGCAGAACTCAATCTCCAAACTGTCTTCCCTGTAGATTTTGTCAATATTTGACTATAGGCTTTGTTACGGGAAGGAAGGTCTAGAGTAGGCATTACTCTAGGGCAGAAGTCAGAAAGCATTTTCTTAAAGGGCCAAACAGTAAATGTTAGAGGCTTACAGGCCCTAAGTCTCTGTGGCAACTCCTGAACTTGGCCACTCTAAGGTGAAAGTAGCCAGACAATGTGTAAATGAATGGGTGTGGACGTGTTTTAATAAAACTTTGAAGACATAGTTTGCCAATCCTTCACAGTCTCTAGTTTTTCTCCCAAATGCCAGGGATCTCTCAGTTCTGGCTGGACCATAACTTTAATATCCCTCAGCTGTACAACCCCTAGTAGCTCTGTTCATACCCGACCCTGGGGCAGCCACTATGGGAAACCTTCCAGTCTTTCTCATTCATTGACAGTGCAACCCTGCACCTCGAATTCACAAGGGGCCCACACGCAAACACTTGGAAACCCCTCCTACACAACTTCCTCTTCTCCAGTGTCCTGCCCAGAAGATTCTAGCCACTTCAGCTGTCCTAAAATCTGAGCTGGGCACAGGTAGGCCACCACGTTCTGCTTGGATTCCTGATCGGGAAATTGTTCGCAGGCAAAAAGCAGGGACAATCAAGGGGCTCATTTCATAAATTTCAAGATTGCAGGTCTCTTGCCCAAAGCCTGAAAGAACTGCTTCATAACAAGGTTTGCTGTGGCAGGAAGGCTAATCCAGACTAGCTGCTCCTTCATAGCCAGGAGCAAATGCCGTAGTCAATAAACATTCTAGTTTCCACTGTGTATCAAGACGACTTCTGAGGCACAACTCAATCTGAAGCTATGGGGCAATCCAAAGGGCATTACGGTGAGAATGAGTAGCCATTCATTCATCCATCCAACTATTACTTACTAAGCATCCTAATGTACCAAGAGAGTCCTGATTTCTGTCTTCAAGCCTCAGTAATAGCACAGCCCAGAGCAGGACTATAATCTGCCCTAAGAATCACACAGGTTTCAGGTAAAAACTGAAGTTGAGAAAATGCATATAAAAACACTTGATAAAGCACTACACAAATCAAAGTTATTTTTGTAATGGCAACAATCACCCCTTATCAACAGCACCAGTTCTCCGTGTACACTTTCCCTGGAGCAGAAACAGGATGTGAAAGGCTGGCTGTGAGAGTTAGGGAAATACCACGCAGCAGACCAGTGACCCTACTCAGGTACCTGAGCTGAAAGCACAAATGTGACTGCAGCTTCTAACAAAGGCTTGTTTTCTACTGGGGCTTGGAGGGTAATGAGTATATATATCAGCATATTCTAACATATTTCTCCTTCTGCTTTCATTTTCTTGAACTACCTTCTTTCTTCTGTTTTCCTACCACTGCAATTTCAAGCCTTTAAATAAATGTCAGCTGTAATGTTAACAGATACTGGCATATAAAATAAGAAAAAGAAAGACAAATGATTCCTTAAGACACAAATATTGACTATAAAATATATTTGAGTACATAAAAATCAGAACTTTCAGTCTTCAAAAAACACCCTAAAGAAAGTAAAAAAAGAAGTTATAAACTGAAAAGATTTTTGGAATACATACATCCAACAACAATATCAAAAATATATAAGGATAACTTAAAATACAAAAGAAAAGCACAAATCACCCAGGAGAAGACAAAAGAAAAAGGGAAAAAAATGAACGAGCATTTTACAAGGAAAAAAAGAACAAAAAAATGTGAGGAAACGTTAACAACAAAAGTTATCAGAGAGATCTAGTAACTATGAAATATCATTCCATATGCATTCAAGCTGAAAAAATGTAAAGTCTGGTGATACCGAGTATTGGAAAGATATGGAGCCACAAGGTCTTTTACAGATTAAAGGCAGGTAAAATGTTCGGTATAATGTCCACAATGTGAATAATCCCATCTATATTACCCAGGGATTTTACTCTTACATACACAAAGAGAAACATACACAGGTATAGGACATGCATTATTAGAATGTCCACAGCAAAACTGTTCCCAATAGCAAAACCCTGGAAAACATGCAAAATGCCCATTCTCAGGAGAATGGATGAATAAACTATGGTATATTAGTGGAATGGGTTATTAATCAGCAATGACATGCAACCACCTGGATAAATCTTAGCAATACAATGTTAAGTAAAAATATTAAGTCCAAAATGATTACATACAGAATATCTTTTTTGTAAAACAAACTAAAAGCTATACTTTCTAAGAATCTCTACAGATACAATAATGCTATACAAAAACAGAAAGCAAGGGAATCATGAACACAGAATTCAGGCTGTGAACTCTGTACAGAAGGAAGACATGGCACAGGATGGTCGGAGAAACCTGTAAAATCGGATGCTGCTTACCAAGGATCTGCCTGTTGTTCTAGTCTGAGTTCACAGGGGCTTATAACATTTTTATTACATTTTATTGTAAAAATAAAACAAAAACAAACTATACCTGGGTCGAGAGAATCCTATAAACAAATATTCTGGCAGATCCATTATATAAATTTGTGCACATTATATCCAATTTTTTAAAAAGCTTCTTAGCCTATGTTAAATTTTTTACTAAACTGAGTTTTAGGTCTTCTTGGGGTATATTTTTTTATGTTAAATCTACTCAACTATGAACAGTTGTTATGTTATTTTCCTAATGTGGATCAGTTAAAAATTATGAATTGCTGGCAAAGCATGCGGAGTACAAGTCACATACTGTGATTTGACTCATGGAATATTCGATACAACAGTATTCATGAAACTGCAATTTAATAAGTTCTCTTCGCTTGCTACATACTGGGAAGGGAACAAAAACTTCCATGTTCCACAGAAAATATGCTTCCATTTTACAAGATGACTTGTTCCATACCTAACCCTTAAAATAGATGCCAACTCAAAAATCTTCTTACTCATAAGTGACACTTTGAAGTCAATCTCAGTATTTTTTCCCAACCTTCTGTTGAGACAAAGAACAAAGATACTGCAAAAATTTTTTTCTTAATGCAGATTTTCTTAGTAATTAGAAAAGTTAAAATTAGGGTTTTCATAATAACTAACTCAGCCACTTAATAAAGAAATGTTTATGGTATATATATATAACACTTCAGGAAAAAATTAAGACTATAAAAAGAATTTGTTGTACTCCCTTTCTGCATTTTATAATTTCCATTTAGTATGGTATTTACAAAACTATTTATTCACCTACCTCTGGCAGGCTCACAAGGAAAATGGTAAAGTATAAATAACAGATAAAACACTCATAGAGAACGATCTTCGTATGTAAAAAGGGTCCCCTTGTCTGAATTTCCGGTGGGAAACACACTTCAAACTTCAAAAGTAATGTATTTATTAGCTGGAAAGTTTTAAACTGTTCAACTATCTGAGTAATACAAAGCCTCCTCAAAACTGACCCCCCAAAAAAGAAAGAGAGAAACAAGGGGGAAGCCCAAGCAACACAGTCTGTGAAGAATGGATTCAGTTGTTTTGTGAAGTGTTACTCTTCACCTATCCATTACTCCCAGATCTCCTATGTTTTTCCAAAATAGAGCTCTCACATCACTACTCAGGATACCACCTTCAAATAAGCACGGTAAGAACATTAAAGGCAATATGAAATAGGAATATTTCCTACCTTTATTATAACGATGCAGATAAGACACCAACTAGTGCTTAGTACACATACCTCTATATTATACAAAGTGGTTGTTACAAAGCACTACATGAAGTACCATATTTTTCAGACTATAAGATGCACCCTCCAATTTGGGGGAAAGGGAGTGCATCTTATAGTCCAAATGTAGCTTACCTGACTTGCTTGGGCGGGGCAGGCAGCGGAGGAGCAGGGTCACAGGTTATTAAATATTTTACCATTTTTTGCTTCAAAAATTTTCTTCCTATTTTCCTCCTCTAAAACCTGTCTTATGGTACAGTGGGTCTTACAGTCCTAAAAGTATGGTAAATTTAGCTTCATAGATAATCCTGTCTCATCATTTGACAGATGAAAAAACAGACTCCTATCAAGCAACTCTTGTAAGATCACACAATTAGTAAACGGCAGCAACTGAATGCAAACTCGGGTCTGCTGATGGACTTCTAGTCACAGAAAATTAAAGAAAAAAACAGAAGTCAGGAGACTGGGGCTATAATTATGTTGGAATGGCCACTAACCGCCATAAAGGCCTTTCTCCTGGCCCTGTGGATTCTACTTCCTGAAAAATAATGCCTCTCACTCTATGTGCTTCACAAGGCTAATGTGAGGATCAACTAACAGTCATGGCAGTATTTTGAAAAGTACACTGTTATATAAACAGGGGAGAGATTACTCTTCCAACCTTCAACCAATTACAGTGAGTCCTGAACTCAAGAAAAGCAACACAATACCAAGAGCTTGTGACTGATGTTTTTTCAGAGTGCAACAAATTCTGCAATTCAAGAAGAATCCTGACTAAATCTCAATTATTCAGTGTGTGATTCATAAATGGAAAAATACAACTACTAGGTTCACTTATCAAAACTTGATAGTTTACAAGACAGAAGAGAGCAGACTAAATTCTCTATGCCTGAAAAGGCCTCTCCACCAACACCTATCAGTCATTAATAGTGATGATGCCACAGTAATAATAGCAATTGCTTGTTGTTATGCCAAGCACTCACAGCTAAAGCATTTTATATGCATAACTTCATTTAATTCTCAAAACCTCTCTGTAGGAGATACGAGTATATCAATTTAACAGGAAACGACGGTCTAAAGGAGTGAAGTAACATATCTGAGATCAAGCAGCTAGTCAGTGGGCAAAGCCAGGATTCAAACCAGACTACCTGTCTACAGAGCTGGAGCCATTCATGACCCACTGCATAAATCATCTGCCAAAAGCCCGCCCCCCTCAGTACCTCTCAAGAAGCCCTCCTTCATCCCAACCCAAGTGTAAAACTAATTCTCCCTTCAAAGCACCATTTCCTTTCCTTTCTAGTGATACTGCTACCTACTTATCATATATACAATAAATGAACAAACAAAATCCATTAATGTTATTAACCCTGACATACATATACATCCATACAAGCAAACAAGAGCAAGCATGTGACCGATCTGAGTCTGGCTCCTTATCCCTGAGGAGCCACTGATTTCAACAACACTTGTTTTAAACTAAACAAGAACGTCTTTAAAGTGTTTAAAGAGACATTAGTTATTTGCACAAAACCATAGGGTGACAGAATCAAGATATAAATTCATTTTTATGTTTAATAACCTTTGTTACTAAGCCAGCCACCTGATTCCAAAGCCTCTCAGATATTAATTCTAAAGGTTGGAGGTGGGGTAGGGGCCAGAACCATGCCAATCCTATTCGCTAACTCAGTTAATAAATATTGTAATGAAATTAAAAAAACTCAATTCACTGTGGCTCATATTCTAAAATTCCGTGAAAGAGAATGCCCTCAGCTTCCAAGTGAGATTCCACTCTTATCTTTCCAGGGCACATTAGGTCTACTCCTCATTCCCAATAACAGTGAGAAAGAAAAGATTTTTGAAATCTGAGTTCCCACTTTTTGCTGGAAATTAGACTCAAGCCTGCTTACTCAGTCACCTCTATTCTTGGAAATAAAATACTTAACCCTTGAAATAAAATTTTCAAACTACTCTCCTTAACTCCTTAAGCACTCCGCCCTAACCATGCACTCAGCTTAGATAACACCTCCGCCTGACCTATACACCTTGCCCAGCTTGAACGGAATTAGCCCTCCCATATGCTCACATCCCACTGCACTAGTTCTGCCTTATGTTTCATCACTTACCAGCCTGTAACCACATGCGTTTTGAAGGCAGATGTTCTGTTATTCTCTGCTGTACTACTACTGCATATCACAGTACCTGGATAGTAAGCACTCAAAACATTGGTGAAATGAATAAATGACTGATGATCCAATAAGGACTCTGTGTTGTTACTTCTGGTGGGACATATGAGCAGCTCCTCCTCATTCTCCATAGCTGTAACACAGCCAGACTCATATGGTCTTGCCATAGAGCTGTCTCCCTACCAGGCTCTAGGCAAGCAGGTGCTATGATCATAACTACTGTGTACCATTAATTACTGAAAAGCAAATTCAAGCTCATGAAACTATGCTTCAACTGAGATGCTGTGTACCATTCATTCTAAAAATACTTTATTACCAGATAATTCATTTTAGGAAACTGCTCACATAAATAACAAACACTGCTGCCATATCATACACAATTACATGACCAATCTTGTAAAATGATCACCTTTGTAGTTAAGCCTCCATTTTTGATCCTCCATGTTCCACAGAGTATATACCAGACACTTTAATGCTCCAATTTAGTATTTACATCAGCCCATACACAGAGTAAATAGTGTATGATCAGTCTCCATCTTAAGGATGAAAAACTGAGACTCAGATGGTTAAGTAACTTGTCCAAAGGCACCACAAAGGTATATCTATAATTTGAACCTTAGTCTGCTGGGTGCCAAAACCTGCGGACCTAGAGAGCCTTTGAGTAAAAGGTAGGTCCCTTATGGGCTTGACAAAGTGGTGTCAACCAACTAAATATTGAGTTAAGGGGTCAGGAGATACAATCATGTGATAACTTAAAATGTAAGGTTAGGCTTCTCATTTATTATATACAGATTATATATACAGTATTATATACTGTATTATTATATACAGATTTATATTATGTACACATTAGTATTATATACAGATACAAACTCAAAACAAAAAAATTAAAAGAGCTTCAAGAATCAAAACTGGCAATGAAAAAGTTATACAACCTTAAATAACAATGTCATGAGAAAATTTAAATGACAGTCAGAAGTTGCCTTTTTTGAAACAGTTATTCAAAATGATGGAAGAGAAGCACACTTCATCTCCAGCATAATGCCCATCTGCCAACAGGGTAGTTAAAGGTTAGGAAAGCAGACCAGAAATAAAGAAAGAGAAAAGTCTCTTATTCCAAGAAAAGAGACCATATGCAAAGTTACTTCCTTGCCAATTTATAAAAAATGCAAAGAATATGGAAAAGGAAAAATGTTAACAGCATTTACAGCAATTCTTTTTAAGAAAAAGTTGCCAATTAAAACAAAAAGGTGCAAATCATTAGTAATTAGACCACTGAATATCTGAAATATAATTTATTAGGTTAGCCAAAAAGTTTGTTTAGTTTTTGTCCATACAATGGCTCCAGCACTGCTTAGTTGTCTCTAACTCATTTGAAACCACTTTGTTAGACTGCACTGTGACAGTTGTCATTTCAGCATGCATTTTTTTAAAAAACTTATAAAAACTGGTGAATTTTTGTACGGCCATTTTAATATTAAAGATGGAAGAAGATACACAACATTGTCAGTGTATTATGCTTAATATTTCAAGAAAGGTAAAAATGCAACTGAAATCCAAAAAAAGATCTGTGCAATGTATGGAGGAGGTGCTGAAACTGATCAAACATGTCAAAAGTGGTTTGCGAAGTTTCTTGGTACTACTGACATTTTGGCCAAATAATTCTTTGCTGTGGGCTGTCTTGCATTGGAAGATGTTCAGCAGCACCCTTGGCCTCTTACCCACTAGAAGCCAAAAGCAGAAGATAGCTGACATACTCAAAACATCCAAATCAGTAAAATGATTGGTGAAAATTTTTAAAATGTGTCATTCATTTCATGGAAAAAATGTAATGGACTTTGTGGCCAACCCAATAAAAAAAAAAAAGGATGATGTGTTTAGATTTACACGTGCACTGAAAGGCGATTTCACTAGTGAAATCATTCCAATTAGTGCAAATCTAATAATGATTTTTAATAGTCACTAGATAAAGTTAAACCTCGCTTAAAGTTATAATTAGCTACTCATTAAGGTTACTGTCACTAACGCATCTAATTTAATGCCATGCTAACTTTGAAAGAAACAGACATTGTGTCCATTCTTAAATTATTTTGCATTCGCCTATATTTAAAGACAACGGTATTTTAATATTGCAAATCCACGCTGTTTCCCTGATACATGTTTGCTTTTCAGCTTCTTAAAGATTAATGAGACTTCACTTAAATGCATTTCTACCTGTCAGTCCTGATGCTTCAATGACTTCATACAATTTCCCTTGAAATAAAATTTTAACAGAGAAGGCAGTTTTTTATTCTTTGTAACTATGGCAGAAACTGAACTAGTATCCTTCGGTAATACACAATTTCCTGAAGAGACCAAATTAAATAGAGCCCAGAGGTAATGTTTCTAAATTCAAAAAAAGCAACCAGCCAATTCCTACATCTTCCCAATGGCCCCTGTATAGCCAGCCTCCATCTATGATACACTGTTTCATCACAGATTAATAACATATCTCTTTCCCTCTTTTCAGACTACACATGTTTAACATAAAATGCTTTCTTCACTATTATTTTTATTGATAAAATTAATTAACTGAGGCGTGGATAGGAATGATGTAATCAGAAAACTGAGGCAATGGGGAAATAACCTATGGGAATTATATAGCTTATCTATACATTAATAGAACTTTAAAGATTTTACATCTCCAATACCGAGGTACAGGGGTATGAAAATATAATTTATAATATTTATCCTATACACATTCTATTGGTGATTGTGATTAACCATGTGCTAGGCACTGGTTACTAACATGCATGATCTCATTTAATAATAACAATAAAATGATACCTAACACTTACCATTGTGCTGTGTTCCAGGCACTGCTCTAAGTGCATTGCGCATTCAATTTATTTAATCCTCACAGCAACTCTATAAGGTAAGTACTATTATTTCAAATTCACAAATAAAGCTTTGAAAAGTTAGTTTACCCACAGTGTAAGTGAGGAAGTGACAGGGCTGTAACTAAAATTTAGTTTGGAATATGAAGACAAATCAAGCTCTTACCCTCCTAAGTAATACTTTCCACTTTCATTGTATCACCCCACCCCAAACGACTCTCCGAGACCTAAAAGATAGAGAACAGGAAATGTGCAGTTCCTACTGAGGCATCACCTCACACACGATCTCATCCCCAACATTTATAAACTCCAGCTAGAGCTGAATCAACCTTGCTGCCATCTCCCAAATCGAGCATTCAGCCCTTCATGCTGTTTTCATATGACTTACCCTTGCCCTAAAGAGCCTCTACAACCTCCACACGCAACAAATTTTGCCCAGGTGCAAAGTTCTATCTCCTTCGCAAGACATTTTCTGATTCAGCCAATATTGAAATTCCCTTGTATAAACCCTTTCAGTAAGTACTGCAGTTATCGCCATTTTAGCTATTAATCATATACTGCCACTTGAATATTTTGGCATGCTCTTCCCCAAACTATAAACTGAAGGTCAGAATTATGTCTCAGAATCTGGTATCCACTTCAGTCTGTACCACAGTGTCATACATATAACAGGAGCTTGATAAATACTGTTGAACAGATGAATATATACTTTTATTTAGTGAGAGTCAGTAAGGCAAAGAAAGTGTTTCAACCAAGTACGGGCATTGGTGTCTGACAAACCACAATTTTAATCTTAGCTGCTAGAAGGAATGCAAATGCTGTCCTTTTGGAAAACAGTTTGATAGTTCTTCAAAATGTTAAAACCCAAGGTCACCATAGGACTCCCAAGGTATGCACCCAAGAGAAGCGAGAACATGTATTCACATAAAAATCTGAACATGAATGTTCATAGCAGCATATTTCATAATAGCCAACAAGAGACAGCAACCCAAATGTGCATCAGCTGATGGATAAACAAGATGTAATGCATGTCCGTACAATAAAATAATATTCATCCATTAAAAGGAATGAAGCTCTGATACATGCTACAACATGGATGAGCCTTAAAAAAATTATACTACGTAAAAGAAGCTAGACACAGAAGGTCACATATTGTATGACCCCGTTGATATAACATGTTCAGAATAGGTAGGTCCATAGAGACAGAGACAAAATCAGTGGGGTCCCCAGGAACTGAAGTACGAAAGGAACAACGAGCAACTGCTAAGGGGTACGAGGTTTCTTACGGATGATGAAAAAGTGCTGGATTTAGACAGAGGCAGTGGATGCATGACTTTGAAGTAAACTAAAAATAACTGAATTGTACACTTACAATGGTGAATTGTACAGTATATGAATTATATCTCAATTAAAAATAATAGAGAACGGGAGAAAAGTAATTAGAACAGCTGAATATAGACAACTATTTTCAGAGGTGTTACTACAGAAAAGGCAAATAAATGCGACAGTATCTATCAGTGAAAGTGGGGTCAAAAGAAAGTACCTTTAAGGTTGAAAAAATAATATATTTATATGCTGATGAATGATCCAACAGACAACAAAACTGATGCATACAAACTGGAGTGGGGAAATTCTTGAAGCAATACCCTTGGGTAGTTGAGGGGGGATGGTATCTAGCACACAAGTGAGGGACTGTCTTGGATACAGGCAGACTGTGCATCAATGATAACAGGAAGGCAGAATGCACGGGTACAGAGTGCTGCAGTTTTCTTAGTGAAGGAGGAAGCAAGGTCATCAGCTGAATGGGAGACAAGGTGTGACGGGTTTAAAAAGAAAAAGGGACTGTAGAAAAGCGCTGTCTGGGAGAGTGATAGAGTGAATGGACGAGGTACTATGATTGCCTGGCGGCATTAAGGACCCACTTGAGGTTCAAGGTCCTGAATTTAAAAATAAGATCAGTTAGCATGGGTGTGGGAGTGTGTGTACGCATGCACATGTGTTTTCCAGCTATGTTTAGAGGAACACGTACAAGTATAGAGTAGGAGTCAGATTTAACCAGGGTTGTAAGTTTTGTCAAGTGAATATAATAAAGAAGGGCAGGGCATGGTAGTTGATGGTGCATGCAAATGAGTTTGTATAATGATGGACTATGGAATTTAAGCAGGACGAGAAAGAGAGAACACGGAGTTAAAAGACACAGAAGGACCAATGGATCTCAAGTCCACGGTCTGACTGAGGTCCATGGAAAACAAGATCTCTAGAGGAGGAGAGTCCAAGTAACCAGAGGCCACTGTGTTGGAATCATCTATGTATAAATCATCCCTAAGTGTTCAAGCTCAAGAAATCATCCCAGTTCCTGAACAGCAAATTGATTCTTATTATTATCAAGTAATTTTGCATTCAGCTGTCATTTTAATGCCCTCCCCAACTCAAATATCGGCAAGTCCCATGCATTGTTATCTATGTTACCTATTTATTTAGAAATTTACATAAATTTCCGAACATACTCTTCCGCAATTTCCAGATGCTAATAAATACTTATTGATATATACAGGACCCTGATGAATGATAAAGTCATGCAATAAGTAAATTTTCATTTATTGATGAGTGATAAAGTAATGAAAACAGACAAGTGAGTAGCTGTCCTTTCCCTATCACATGCATCAGAAAAACTTTCTCACCATTCACAGCTGTCTGCCTTTCAGACTACAACACACACACACGATTAATTTACCAATCACTGTCCTTTGTATTTACTATTCAAAGACACTGCAGCTGGTGAGGCAATCTTCTATGTTTGGCTGCAAGAACTATACAATATTAATAAATGAAATTAGAGGAAACACAGCCATTTCATCAAAGCAAAGCTTATGTTTTTAAATTGTTTTAACAAAACAATTTGTATCTTCCACACATTTTTCTTCAAAAACACATTACATCATTACTTTAACAAAAAGCATACCTTTTAAAATTTCAGATATTAATAGGGAGGAAGCACAAGGCAGAAGAACTATGTCCCCCTCAAAAGATAAAACTATATATTCAGTTCTAAAGCAAATACAAAATCCTCCGCAAAACCCACTCAGTTACTGAACATAGGTAGTAAGTGATCTCCCTATAACCCAGTAGTTAGATCTGTGTTCAGGGACCTTTCCAAGCTAGATGCTACAACCTGCACCCCCAGAAACCATTTTAATTGGCCTGGTGTGGGATCTAGGTTATCAGTATTTTTCATTTTATTTGTTAATATATTGATTATGCTATTATAGTTGTCCCGTTTTTGCTCCCCTTTATTCCCCTCTGCCCTGCACCACCCCCCATCATTCCCCCATCTTTAGTTCATGTCCATGGGTCATACATGTAAGTTCTTTGGCTTCTCCATTTCCCATACTATTCTTAACCTCCCCGTTTATTTTGTACCTACCATTTATGCTTCTTATTCCCTGTACCTTTTCCCCCATCCTCCCCTCTCCCCCTCCTCACTGATAACTCTCCATGTGATCTGTATTTCTGTGGTTCTGTTCCTGTTCTAGTTGTTTGCTTAGATCATTTTTGTTTCGGGGGGTGCGGAGGTGTTCAGTTGATGATAGTTGTGAGTTTGTTGTCATTTTACTGTTCATATTTTTTCATCTTCTTTTTCTTAGGTAAGTACCTTTAACATTTCATATAATAAGGGCTTGGTGATGATGAACTCCTTTAACTTGACCTTATCTGGGAAGCACTTTATCTGCCCTT
>PVKM010005310.1:0-48362 GCA_004027735.1 Carollia perspicillata
CTATTACACGAGGCAGAAGCTCTGTCTAGTCTGGCTTCAGGGGAGAGCGTGGCCCTGGAGGTGGAGGAGCAGCTGGGCCTGGAAATCCGGAAGCTGACCTTACAGATGCAGGTGAGAAGAAAAGGGACCTTGACAATGGCCAGCTTTGGAGTTGGGGGGGAGGCACAGAACATCCCAGTGACTTGGAATCTTCTTGGAGTTTCTGCTAAATTTACCTTTTTTGCTTTGTTCATGTTTTGTTCTATTTAACTTTTTATTTTGGAAAATTTCAAACATGTACAAAAGTAGAGAGAAAGGTACAATAGATCCCCATATAGCCACCGCAGAGGCTTTAACAGTGATCAACTCATGGTCAACTTTGTTTCATCTGTATATTCCACCCCTCCCCCATGTGAGGCTCTCATTTTGTCATGTTAACAGCCACTGATGGCCACTGTCCAAGTCCATGATTTCATTAGGGTTGCAAAGTGGTGATATTCCAATTCTATCGTTCCTTTTTTACTTATTATTTGAATTACTCCTATAAAGGGAAACTTGCCCTCATTAATTATTTGGTTACTCTGAGGTCTATTTTGCAGAGAAAAAGCAAGATAAATAATTGAATCCTTTTATTTACTAGTTTTTAATACAATGTTTCTCCTCTTTCTTGACTACGTAATTTGTATTTTTACTAAAGTAATACATGTCCATAGTTTAAAAGTGAAATAGAATATAGCTGTGGCCAGTATGGCTTGGTTGGAGCGGTGTCCCATAGGCTGCAGGCTCCATTCCGGGTCAGGGCACGTAGCCTAGATTGCAGGTTCGATCACCAGTTGGGGCGCATGTGTAAGGCAACCAGTCGATGTTTCTCTCTCTCCCTCCCTTCCTCTCTCTCTAAAAGCAATGAAAAAATGTCCTCGGGAGAGGATTTAAACATTTAAAAAAAATAGAATATAATTTTAGAAGGCTTCTAATGAAAACAAAGCAGCACTTTAATTGCCCCCCATCCCCACCTCTGATTCCTGTTCCACAGTGGTAACTTCCAGCCACTCTTGGCTGTTTCTCCTAACATCTCTTATTTTCTTCTCAATTTATGAATAAAACTATTACACTTCCATTTGAACTTTTCCCCATTTTGCGTACTATCTATTCCTACTGTGGAAGATGTCTTTTGTCTTCTCTTCTACCCAGATTTCTCCTCTTTGCCTTGAATAAGGTCATAGCTGTAGAGTTCAGTCCTTGTCCCTCTGCTCCTTTTCTCTGCATTCCTATTACCCACAGTGCCTTGGTGCTATGGGCCCCCACCCCTACCCCACTTTAGCCCTAATCCATCATCTGATCTGTCTGTTGGGCATTTCTACCTCAATTTACTGCTGCCTTCTTCAATGCAACATGCCCCAAAGCAGGCTCCTCATGAGTAGTGATGGTCGTGGGAGCTCTGAGGAGGGAAGGTCAGAGTGGGCATGTGGTGACAGAAGCTCCATACAAGGCCTATGGCTCAAGCTGGTGGCTTGGCAGCCTCAGAGGAATGGCAGGGGTTCCTGGAGGTGGGAAGTTCATAATTTCTTGGGGGAGTTGTAGGGAGATAGCCTGACCAAAGCAGAAGCTCCCTTGTGTGTAGTGTGCACACACACACACATCTGCAGTGGGGGGTGGGAGACTGCAGAGAGAGCAGTTAGCAGGTGGAGGGAACTGAACACTAGTCCACAGATTTGAGACTTTATCTCACGAGTGGTGGGGAGGCAGGTAAGAACGGATGGGGAACAGTGGGTGGTGATCGTGGAGTTTCATCCAGTTACAGTGGTCAGGATGGAAGGGAGGTGAGGAGATATAACATCAGAAGGATCTAGCTCTTGATAGTTGTGGTGAGGACAGAGCCAAAGGTACAGGGACAGTGTGCCCACCATGTGAACCAAACACTGTGCAAAGCACCCTGACGCCTTGCCCCTCTGTCCGGTGACTGCACTGTTAGGCGTCTGCTCCGGGTATTCCACCACCAACAGCACTGTGATGTCCCAGAGAGAAAGACTGTCTCATCATGGGGCCTTGCATTTCCTGAGTCTTGAGTGCACAGGTTCCTTACCAATATCAGTTGACAGAGGAAGGAGGGGGTTCTGATTTTCAGGAAAGAGGGAAAGAATTTGGATTTAGACAGGCTTTTGCTGGGATGTGTACCAGGAACCACATGGGCTGTACCCTCACCCCCATGTCTAGATCCTAGGCCCCTTCCTCTCTTCGGGCTTGCTGGCATCTAGGCACCTTTTCATTACAGATCTGCCACTACATACCCCATTTCTTGGGGTTATTCTCCTCCAAGATGGGCTGTAGGGACCCTCTCTTTTTTTTTGCTGTCTTTTCCTCCTCTAAAAAACAAAACCTGTCAAACCAAAGAAACCAAACTAGCACGTGGGCCTTTTCTTGCTTTATGGGTTACACTGCTCTGGGGAAATGCAAGTGGGCTGTCAGAATACTCAGCAAGTGGGCTGTCAGAATACTCAGCGTAAGGTGTAAGGACATCTCAAAGGTTCCTGAATCTCAGAAAGTTGTAGTCTTTGCTCCTGAACTGCATGCCACAGATCCAGCCTTCCTTTCATAGATAACAGCCGGAAGATTGTACAGTGCCCCTTCCCTCAGCCTCTGCCTAGCATTTGCTTTTGAACATTGGTCATGGTAAGGCTGTCTCTTTTTTCCTATTAAGTTTCCTATAGAAGAAAATTAACCTGGACGACTTTCATCCTCTGACCCAAATTAGGGAGAATAGGATAATCCTAGGGCAATTGTTCATAATCTTTTCAGGGTCCAGACCTTTTGAAAAACCCAATAAAAGTGATGGCATCTCTCCTTAGAAAATGCCTAAGCCCAAACAACTTTGCATACAGTTCTCTCCTTAGGTTTTATGGATGGCAGATTAAACTCCTCACATTTAGAAGAGCAACAGAACTTGACAAATCCCTAACAGATAAGCCCCCTTTACTTTCTCCCTATCCCCACAGCTCCTGCCTGAAGAGTCACTAAGTCTCTTTTTGCAAGAATGTCATAAACAAGCTACTCAGGGCTTCGAACTTCACATGCCAAGGGGTCGGTACTGGCGACATCCTCTTTGTCCTGGTAACTCCTCATTCCAGCTTCCTCAGGGTTCCCAGGGGGTAAGAATATCCTGAGCCCTCCAATTCCTGGTTCCACGTCTCTCCATCCCTGTCCTCACTCCCCGTGCCCCACCATTGGAAATCCTACTCTCTTACCCCAATCACTCCATTAGGTGCTCAGTGGATCTCAGCATTCTTACATCCTGTCCTTTCTCTTCTGTCACTCCAGAACTCCCCAGCATTCCTAGTGAGTATGCTCGGTTGGTGGTCCACACTGTACTGGAGCCCGTGTTGCAAGGATTGCAGGGGTTGCCATCCCCAGCCCAGGCCCCTGTCCTTGGCCAGGTGTTGACAGCCATTCTGGGTGCCTGGCTTGACCACATCCTCACCCACAGGATCCGATTCAGGTGAGGAGAAACAAAGGTAGTGGCAGGGGGATGAATGGAACTGGAAAAGGGGAGGGGATGGGTGTGGTGGAGTAATTTAGGGAGACCACAAGGTCAGGTGGCCGCATTGTACCTCGGCCTTCAGCCTGCAGGGAGCACTGCAGCTCAGACAAGATTTTGGAGTGGTCCGGGAGTTGCTGGAAGAAGAGCGGTGGGGCCTGTCGCCTGAAATTCGCCAGACTCTGCTTATGCTCAACATCTTCCAGCGGCTGGATGGGGCCCTGCTGTGTCTATTGCAGCAGCCCCTGCCCAAGACTGAAGTCCACAGAAGGCCTCCCTGTTGCTGTGAGTCACTCCCCCTTCTCAACTCCAGGTCTTTCTGCCCTAGTTCACTACTTTAAGTGCCCCATCCCCCATGCTCATCATTGATCTGGCTTCGGCAATCCCCCAGCAGCCACATGCCTTCCACTCCTGCCTTACCAGGTGCATGTAATGAGGTCCAGACCTCAGAATTGCCCAGCAGCAGCCTCAACAGCCTGGAAAGCTTGGAGCCCCCTCTTCGGACTGGAGCACCTCTAACTCAGGCAGCTCAGCTGCTAAGTACGCTGTGGGGTGGGGGACCTAGCCCCCAGGCTTACCTGGTGGGAAATCAGCAGGCCTGGCTTGCCCTGAGGCAGCACCAGCGCCACCCTCGTTGGCACTTGCCTTTTCTTTCCTGCCTGGGGACCAGTCCTGAATCCTAAGGAGTCTGATCAGCAGCCAGAAAGTCAGTGTTCTGCATTTCTGTCTGGGAAAGCCCAGACATTTAGAACTGTATTTTAAAGAAACCTACGCCTGGAAGCTTGGAAGAAAGCATACCTAAGAACCACAAACTACACAGAGCCTGGACTTAAAAGCTAAGAATCCAAGATCACTCCAGTACCTGGGGTCCAGAGTAAATGGCAGAACCACAGCCTGGATCTTGGAGGTCAGCATCTCTGGAGGCTCAGGCCTAATTTCCCATCAGTGAAGACGTCTCACGGTTAGACGCTGGAAGGAAGGGCTACAGGGTTGCATTCCAGAGGAAAGGGAGAGAAAAAGCAATAGAAAGCAGAGAACCTAGATGCCACTTTCTCTTAAGTCCCCAGAAACAGGATAAACACAAAGTTAATTTATCAGAAACCAGAGGCGAAATAGTCATTTCTACAGCTGGATCAGTCCCAAGGGTTGTATTACCCTGTACTTTCCTCCCCATTACTACTATCAGCAATTGAAGCATGTTGGGCTGTAGGACCTTCACGTTTAAGCTTTGGTTACTAAGAGTTCAACGTGTTTAATCTTCAATTACCTGAATGGGGTTTATGCCCTGGTAGGGGCATAATCCCTGTGCTGGTGATGGTGTCTTCTTGGAAGGGACCAGTACAGAAGATGGTGTTAACCTAGATCGGGCACAGCAGGGAACGTAAGGGGATTCTGCAGCAGAAGACGGACGTGTGATTATCGGAGCCAAGTGCAGGCAGCTTTTACACTGTATTTATTGCCTTTACTGTGGTACAACAGGGCCACGAATGATAGGCAGTATTTGCTGATCGCTCACGTTGGGCAACGCTGTACCCTGTGCCGAAACCTGCGCTCCACCCTGGCCTGCCTCCTAGTCTTGCGCTGGGGAGCCCACGCCTGCAAATACAGGTCCGGAGCCCGTAGTTCGTACTCAGCGGAAGCTGGGGGGCGGGGCCTGCGGCCACGCGGCCACTCACAACCTCTCGCTGACTATACGTCCGTTGGGCGAGTGCTTCCGGGGCGCACGTTACCATGGCGGCGGCCTTGGCTCGGCTTGGGCTCCGGGCTGTCAAAGAGGTTCGGGTTCAATTCTGTCCTTTCGAGAAGAACGTGGAGTCGACGAGGTACGAGGGGAAGGGAGCGGGAACAGAAAGGGACGCGCTTCCCTCCCGCCGCGGGGCTCACCATCCTCGGCCCCGACGTTCATGCCGTTTTCCCACCGTAGGACCTTCCTCCAGGCGGTGAGCAGCGAGAAGGTCCGCTCCACCAACTTTAACTGCTTAGTGACTGTGGATGTGAGACACGACGGCTCCGAGCCCTGCGTGGACGTGCTTTTCGGTGGGCAAGCTTGGGGAGTGAGGCGGGAGGGGCGGCAGGCAGCCCGCACACCCAAGGCACCGTTGTCCTCGTACTTGATTCTTTCGTTTCTTCCCCAGGAGACGGGCATCGCCTGATTATGCGCGGTGCCCACCTCACCGCCCAAGAAATGCTCACTGCGTTTGCCTCCCACATCCAGGCCAGGGCCGTGGCGGAGAGCGGGGACAAGCCTGTAGCTGGTGCTGGGCGCTGACAGCGCGTAAGAGACCAACAAGCGGATTTTAGCCTGGGACTTAACTAGGACACTTATCCAAGAAAAGCTTGACTTAATTACTCAAATCACTATCTTCAGGGCCACGGAAAGCCCTCCCCGCACTGTCACACCAAAAAAAAAAAAAAAAAAAAAGAGCCCTGTGCCTACAAATCTAACCACTGCTTCTAGGACAAGTCGGGATGTGGGAGGGGTCTGGACAAACTTGAATTTATTTCAGTTTCTAACCATCACTCACTGCCTAACAGTTTGAATTTTACTTCTGGACCACTCACTCAAGGTACCTCTTAAACTTATTAGTTAAATCCAGTGCTGTTTTCTCAGTCCTTATACTTCCATCTCAGCACCACTTGCCTGTAGAACTTTTCTTTCTTTTTCTTTTCTGTTTTTGGGGCATCTGATCTTCTGATATAACTTGAACTACCCTCTTAGGTTAAACCCTGCATTTCCGTTTGGATCTAATCTCAACTTCTGTGCTATAGTCAGGTTACCTACTCCTGATTTTCTCCAAATCCCACCAACATTCTTTGTCCAAAATAATGGTCATCTTACATACACATATATTTTCCTCTCCTTCTGACTTCCCCATTCCTTTTAAGGGCACTACATCTACTCAGCCACCTGGGCTGGGAACCACAACATTACCTCTGGTTCTGCCCTCTCCTTTTCCCTCATATCCAGCCAGAAAGTTCAGAATATTCTATCTTAAACTAAAGCTCCTGAAATGTTCTTTTCATTCCCATTTACTCTCCTGTACTGTTGCATTTTCCTTCCCTGTCTCCTTTTTTCTCATCATTTTTGCTGCTGCTTAATTTGACCTTTTCAAAGCATATCACTAGTTACGTCTCACTACTACTTGTTTCAGAGAACAGTGCCAAAAGTACTTTTCGTACTGAGTTACTACCTATTAGTATGGATCATAAAATCAATTTAGGGGGTTAAATCAGCCTTTCATAAACAAAGTAAAATATAATAAAAAGTATCAGTGCATGGCACATGGAACGGGAAGTATTATTTTAAGAAACTTGTTTTTAGGAATATAATTGTACACATGTATATAACCTATATGTATATATAGGTACATATTACATAAAGTACATGTACATGTGTTGTATCTGCATGTACTTGGTTGCAATACAGATTTTTTTTTTAATGTGGGTTATAGGAAAAGATGGTTGCTAGCCACTGGTTTAGAGAACTTCAGAATGCTCCGCCACACAATCAAGGATCTCTCTAGACACTGCCGGCTGGGTACTTTGCCAAATACATTCTCCATGGCTCTCCTACAACATTACTACACTGCTTCTATGCCTAAAAGGGTCTATATTAAAAGGGCACTTTTTCCCCTCCCTCTTCAAAAAAACAAAACTACCACAAGGCAGTATAGTGTAGTAAAAATCCAGGATGCCTGAGGTTGATATAACTTTGGAAAAATTAGTCTCTCATTGCCTCTTTTCTCAAAATGGGGATAACAGTATCTACTTTGTAAGTCTGTTGAGAAGATTAAATGAATCGACATCTGTTAAATACCTAAAGCATTACTGGGAGTGAAATAAGTGTTACATAAATGGCCTTATTGTTCTACTTTGTGTACACCATGAAGAGGCAGGGTTCTTTGGAAAAGACATTAATGCTGGGGAAAATAGAAGCATCAGGAAAATAGAAGACAAAAAATGAGGTGCATTGACTATAAAAAAAGCTATAGGTATAAGTTTACAGGAGATGAACAGTGCTGCTGAGGATAGGACATAGGGGACAAAACTTCATGGCTCACCAAGAATATAAGCTGACTCAATGGCATGTAATACACAAGAAGCTTTATGCTACAGTCAAAGTTACAATCTAGAATTTGAATTCTTTAGCCCTATGGTTAATTGGCTACTACCTTTGGCCAGACTTAACCACTTCTCATTTGTAAAATGGGGATGGTGCAAATATTGCTGTAAATGTGAACTTGAGGTTGTTTTCTCTGTCCCCAGCCTTACATAGTGCCTGACATAGTGTGTGCAGTAAACATTTGTTGAATTGACAAATATTTAGCACCTACGTTAAACCTATAACTTTCATTATTACCAAGATACAAAGATGAATAATAAAACTCAGGTATGTCATAAGTGTTACAATAGAGTTGTAGACCAGGTGCAATGGTAGCAAGAAAGACAGGAGTGACTGTTGGGTTTGGTTAGAAGGTGATTTGAATGAGCAAAATATCTACATTGGAGGGTGGGGTCAGAAGTCAGATTATAGAGAAATAGGAAGTGGACATCAGCATGAAGTATTTTATATATAATGATTTGGATAGGAGGTGCGGTAATAGCTAGAGTAGCATAAGGGTGTGGAATAGGGTTTTTAAAAGATGATAGGGATTTGTACTTTATGAAAAGACCTCTTGTGGAGATGAGACTATTCCATGAGTGACCATGACCCCCTGGCCAGCTAGATCCTGATCAAAACAGATTACTTCCCAAAAATCCCCCAGGGACTGTCCACTGTGCCCCACGAGTGACAGTTCCAGGAATGGAATGCACTGTTGCCCTGCTCCAGAAAAGGCATTTTCCCCTTATCTGGGGCGGGTCACACCCCTTAGGGCCTGCCAAGTGGCAAAGAGGATATTTCATGTCTTGCTGCCACTCAAGATGCACCTCATGTAAATTCCTTTAATAAACTCAGTGTAAGGATGGAGTTGTCAGCCTTTTTTCCCAGTTTCTCAGCCCCAGGAGATTTTAAAGCCTTTTATGCTGAGCTGTTGGTTACAAATTAATAACTGAATCTAAGTTGCATTCTCAACAACCATCAAAAGTAAAGTTGACTCTTCCAGGGCAAATTGAGGTGCTCCTTCCTAAAGCCTTCCCTAACTGGACATAAGTGATCCTTTTCTTAAGCTCCGTTGCTTCCTGGGTTGTGGAAAATAAATAAACAAACAAACAAATAAATAAGCAAGCAAGCAAGCAAGCATTCTCTAAGTTCATGCACAACCATTATGGTCCTTTTAGAGTTCATCTAGACAAGGAATCCTAGCCTGAGTGAAGATGAGATGTCTCAGGTCATGGTCCCTGAAAGACACTCCTGCAACAGATCTCAGGCTTCCCCTGAGGTCCACTCCAGCACCCTCCATTTCACTAGGAAAGTGGGCAAAATGATCCAGTTTGACTTGGATACACCTGGATTCCAAGAAATCAGTCTATCTCCACACATATACCTCTCAGAGACCTAGCCTTTCCCTCATTATCAGTGACTCCTACCCCCAAGGTAGCAAAAGACTAATGGTCACATGGTCCGGACCTCTGGCAGGCCAGATAACATCTTAACCTAAATTGTTTCAGTTCCTGGGCCCAAAGGTGGGGCACCCCCAACTACTTTCCCATGAAACCAGACACAGGGAGGTGGAAACACACCCCAGAGCTATCCTCAAGACCTGAAGAAATGATTCATTACCCTTAGCTCACCAATAAGCTCCCAGCAGGACCCAGAACCCCTAACCCACGGTGTCCTGTGATTTTTGCTCTATATAATCTGTAGCCTACCGGCCATGCCATTGGGGTGTTCCAGCTTTTGAGTAATAACTTCCCAGTTTTCCTGGATGGGACCCTTAGTCAATAAAATGGCCAATAGCCCTGGCTGGTGTAGCTCAATGGATTGAGCGCAGGCTGCGAACCAGTCATTGGTTCAATTCCTAGTCAGGGCACATGCCTGGGTTGCGGGCCAGGGTCCCTACTTGGGGGTGTGTGAGAGGCAACCACACAGTGATGTTTCCCTTTCTCCTTCCCTTCCTCTCTCTAAAAAAATAAATACAATCTTAAAAAAATAAAATAGCCAATATTTCTCCACTGCAATTCTTGGTATTTAGCGTTTAGCTCTGCTAGCGCCATGTGGACGAATTCTGTCGTGCTACAGTGGAGGCAGTGTTAATTGTAAATCACTCGGGATGGCGTCTCGGGTATAAATAATATACATATTTTAGATAGCCTAATGTGAGATTGTCTTTTCTCGACTAGCCCGTGGACTCCGCGAGGACACCAAATAAACGCTAAACGCAAACCCACTGGACGCTACTCCAGCAGCCCAACGAGCCCTGCACCACCCCTGGAAGCCCGTTCCGGCCTAGGAGACCCAACCTGACGTGGCGGGGCGGGACTTCCGGGGAGACGCGGAAGCGTAGCAGAAGGCACCGGCGGGCTCGTGCGACTGACAGATCAGTGGTCGCCGGGACACTGCGCTCGAGCTGGGGAGCCGAGGCAGAATCCCGGCTCCTTTACCGCCTCTCGGAGCTCCCGCGACGCCCACCTCCGTGCCTAGATGGCTCGGGGCGAGCGGCGGCGCCGCGGAGCGCCGATAAATGGAGGGCGGACGGCTGAGGGGGCGGCTCGGGGCGGCCCTACGCGACGCGAAAGGCGGGCCGGCGTGGCCCGTGGCACTGTCGGGGGAGCCGTTCTGGCCATCGTGGTCCTGCCTCTGGCCCTGACCCTATCGGGAAGCTGGCTGCTGGCGTGGCACCGTGCGCGGCGGGCGGTCACGCTGCACTCTGCGCCCCCAGCGCTGCCTCCGGACTCTTGTAGTCCTGCCGTGGCTCCGGACCTTTTCTGGGGCACCTACCGTCCACACCTCTACTTCGGCATGAAGACCCGCAGCCCGCAGCCCCTCCTCACCGGTAACCCGGCCCGAGCGGGCAGGCAGGCGAAGTCGTAATCTGGGCGCCCCAGTTTCACTCCAGAGTAGGGGTGGGAAGAGTGGATTAGGAGAATTATGAAGAGGGATGACCCTGAAGTTCTCGTAGACCCAGAGGGACAGGATCCCTGCTCTGTCTTCGACTTACGTGGCCATTCTACCCTCAGGACTAATGTGGGCACAGCAAGGCGCCGCCTCAGGGACCCCTAGGCTCAGGCACACGTGTGAACAGGGGGACGGCGTGGGTCCCTATGGCTGGGAGTTTCACGACGGTCTCTCCTTCGGGCGGCAACACATCCAGGATGGGGCCTTAAGGCTCACCACTGAATTCGTCAAGAGACCTGGGGGTCTGCACGGAGGGGACTGGACCTGGAGAGTGACTGTAGAGCCTCAGGTCAGGGCCTCAGGACACCCTACCCCCAGCCCAGACTCACTCCACCCTTCCTTTGCTGCAGGCAAACGCAGTTTGAAGTAACAGCAGGAGCTCTGAGTTTGGCTGCCTGCTTTGAATCTGCCTGCCTGCCTTAAACACTTGCCTTTATGACCCCTCTATTTACTCTCTCTAAGTCTTGTTTTCCTTTTCTGTAAAATGGAGATAAAAATAGCACCTAACTCACAGGATTGTAAGAATTAAAATAATATATAGAGTTCTTAGCATAATACATGGCACAGGAATACTCTTACTTCCCAGAGAACCCTGTGCAAGGATCTTTCTCTCATCCCACTGGGTGCTTACCCTGAGTGACCCGCATTCAACACTGCCAGTTATATGTTGTTTCTCATGTTGCTTCTACCTGGTGCCCCTTTCCCTCACTAAGTCTGATTCTCAAGAGAGGGTGTCAATCTAATGCTATGTTTTTCTGTCCTCCTTGGTCATCTAGGCCTCAGGAACCTCTTCCTTCCCTTTGGTGTCCCTGTTCTTCTATGTGGTGACAGATGGCAAGGAAGTCCTAGTGCCGGAGGTTGGGGCTAAGGGACAGTTGAAGTTCATCAGTGGGCACTCCAGTGAACTTGGGGACTTCCGTTTTACACTTCTGGCACCAACCAGTCCAGGGGATACTGCTCCCAAGTATGGCAGGTAATTGGAGGGAGAATGTGGGGTGTTGGTAGGGGTGGTATGGATGCTGACTTAACCTGATTTCTATTTCCTCCTCCACTCTACCTCTTCCCACCAGTATTTCCCTTCTCACCAGGTTCCATGTCCTCTGTATTACTGGGACCTTCCCATCCTGACTCCTGGTCACCTCATATTTCTCTTTATAATCTCTTCCACTTTCTCCCAAATAATATTTCCTATTTATTTTCTTCCCTTCAAGCTACAATGTCTTCTGGTCCTCCAACCCAGGACTTCCCTTGCTGACAGAGACGGTGAAGAGTCGCCTAAACAGCTGGTTTCAGCATCGGCCCCCAGGAGCCTCCCCTGATCGCTACCTTGGCCTGCCAGGATCTCTGAAGTGGGAGGACAGAGGCCCAAGTGGGCAAGGACAGGGGCAAGGGCAATTCTTGATACAGCAGGTGACACTGAGAGTCCCCTTTTCTGTGGAGCTGGTGTTTGAATCAGGCAGTGCCCGAGCAGGAGGAAACCAAGCCCTAGGGCAGCTGTCAGGCAGCCAGCTGACTCAGGCCCTGGAGACCCATACTAAGGCCTTTAGAGAGCGCTTTGAGAAGACCTTCCGGTTGCAGGAGAAGGGCCTGAGCCCTGAGGAGCAATCTTTGGGTCAGGCTGCGCTCAGTGGCCTCCTTGGTGGGATTGGCTACTTCTATGGGCAGGGTCTTGTGTTGCCAGATATAAGGGATGAGGGATCTGAGCAGAAGGTGGCCCCAGCCCTCTTCCCACCTGTCCCTCTTTTCACAGCAGTACCCTCCAGGTCATTCTTCCCACGAGGCTTCCTTTGGGATGAGGGCTTTCACCAGCTACTGGTCCAGCGGTGGGATCCCCGCCTCACCCGGGACGCCCTAGGCCACTGGCTGGGGCTTCTCAATGCTGATGGCTGGATTGGGCGGGAGCAGGTGCTGGGGGATGAGGCCCAAGCCCGAGTACCCCCAGAATTCCTGGTGCAACGAGCAGCCCATGCCAACCCCCCAACCCTGCTTTTGCCTGTAGCCCACATGCTAGAGGGTGGTGATCCTGCCGACTTAGCCTTTCTCCGCAGGGCCTTCCCTCGCCTGCGCGCCTGGTTCTCCTGGCTCCATGAGAGCCAGGCAGGGCCAGAGCCACTATCTTACCGCTGGCGGGGTCGAGACCCAGCCTTGCCAACCCTACTGAACCCCAAGACACTGCCTTCAGGGCTGGATGACTATCCTCGTGCTTCACACCCTTCAGCCACTGAACGGCACCTGGACCTGCGATGCTGGGTGGCACTGGGTGCCCGTGTGCTTCTGCAGCTCGCAGAGCAGCTGGGAGAGGCTGAGGCAGCTGCGGAGCTGCGTCCACTGGCAGCCTCACTGGGGGCAGAGGGGATCCTGGATGAGCTACACTGGGCCCCAGAGCTAGGAATCTTTGCAGACTTTGGGAACCACACAAAAGCAGTGCAGCTGAAGCCTCAGCCCCCTCATGGGCTGGTGCGGGTGGTTGGCCGGCCCCAACCTCGACTGCAATATGTGGATGCTTTGGGCTATGTCAGTCTTTTTCCCTTGCTGCTGCGGCTGCTTGACCCCCACTCATCCCGCCTCGGGCCACTGCTGGATGTTCTCGCTGACAGCCGCCATCTCTGGAGTCCCTTTGGTTTGCGCTCCCTCGCAGCCTCCAGCCCCTTTTATGGCCAGCGCAACTCAGAGCATGATCCTCCCTACTGGCGGGGTGCTGTATGGTTCAATATCAACTATCTGGCCCTAGGAGCTCTCCACCACTATGGGCATCTGGAGGGTCCCCACCGAGCCCAGGCTGCCAAACTCCACAGTGAGCTCCGTGCCAATGTGGTGGGCAATGTGTTGCGGCAGTACCAGACCACAGGTTTCCTCTGGGAGCAGTACAGTGACCGGGATGGGCGGGGCATGGGCTGCCGCCCCTTCCAGGGTTGGACCAGTCTTGTCTTACTGGCCATGGCTGAAGACTACTGAGGGGAGAGTGTGAGAGGGGAGCCAGACCCCTTGTGCCACTCTAGATTAGGTGGACCAGGTCTGTAGCTTCTGCCCCCAGCCCTCAGCTACCAGTGCTTCAAACCCTCATCTCAGGTGTCTCCTTACTATCATCCCACACAGCACTGGGGTGAATATGAATTCAGAGTCTATTTTTCTAAATAAATTGGAAAACCATGCGAAACTATTGTTTTTGCTAGCTTCGCCTTCACCAAGAGGTCTTGGCTCATCCAGGCCTTAGGGATGCTATCTTCAGAGAAGGTGGGAAAAATGGCCAGTCGGGTCAAGTGCAATGAAGTGAGCTGAGCACTAGTCCACCCAAATCCACAAGCAGCTGGTTCACATCTCTTTAATGAGATAAAAGGCTCCTGTGTATGTCAGTGGGAGTAGAGCTAGCACAGTCCCCCCAACACAGTCCCTCTCCTCAGGACTCAAGCCCTTTCAGGCAAATTCCAGGAGGGCAGGGAGAGGCTGAGAACTCAAGGAGCTGGGACCAGGGGTCTTTCTAGTGGGCAAGTTACCCACCCACCCTCCTAAAACTGCTTATGGGATGTCCCCTTCACTGGAAACCAGCCCCACAGAAGAAACTTGGGGTATGGGATCTAGGGGCAGTGCACAAGGGGAGTGGTCCCCCTGATCTGGCCGGGTGGCACTAGCCCTAGCCTCCTTGACTGGCTCGCCCTCAGTGGAGTCAGGACAAGGGCAGAGCTCGATACCCGAGTCACCAGTCAGGTGGCGATAGCGGCAGCCCAGGGGGCGAGGGGCAGGGCTCACCCCTGCCCCAGGCTCACCCTCCTGATGAGGGAGGGCACTCTGGTGGGAGGAAACACCTTCCACATTTGTTCCCTCACAGTGGGCAGGGCAGCTAGAAGTAGAGGAGCAGCAGGTACATTCCCTGGAAGCAGTCGAGGGGCAGCCTGGGACTGCAGTGTAAGGAGGAGGTGGTGTGCCTGGGCGGTGAACCACATCCTCATAGGCTGGGGGTTTGAAGGCGCTGAGGAGGCCTGCAGGAAAGAATGGCATGGTTGGTTGGATGCAACCAGGGATGAGGTGGTAGTCTCTTTACTATTAGGGAAAACTGTGCTTTGAAATGTCTGCAAACAATGTGGGGATGATTCAGGGTCCTCATTTGGGAGAGACCACTGGTAGTGAGCCCAGAGCCTCAAGTCACTCACGAAGGTCAAGCAGTGAACCGGTAGGAACAGGGCCAGCCCCATGACATGCCCCATGGTAGGCCAGCAAGTTGATCTCACGCTGCCGCTGCTGCTGCTGCAGTCGGAGTTTAGCTCGTCGATGACGGAAGGCGCAACAGCAGCTAAAGAGGATGAGGACTGTCCAGAGCAGCCAGAACCCTGCAGGGGGTGAAGAGGGAGAGTCTTAGATACCTCCCAATGCAGAGAAGGGTCCCTGAAGGCTAAAATTCTGAGGTCCAAGGGAGGCTGGACAGAAGGATCCGAGAACAGCCCTCTTGGAGACTCACACCAGAGCTCATAGTAGTAGGTGCAGCAGCCAGTCTCTCCGCAGCAGTGGCCACTCTCACAGAGGTAGGGCTGGTTGTTCACACCCGGGCAAAGCTCTCGAAGCTGGGAGCAAGGAGGCACTTAGAACCAAGGGAGATTCTAGCCCAAGGCACTGTCCACTCCCACCCTCAGCCCCTGCATGCACATCCACAAACCCACCCTGTGAACCAAGTTTAGTACAGATCTATGGGGAAGGGGAAGAGTGATGCTGAGAGGGGTGTTCAAATGTCTGAAGGGCGGTCAACATGAAAGAGGGTTTGGAATAGCAAAAATCAGTCCAGAGAACCAGATGAGTGTGGATGTACAGAGAGGCAGATTTCTAAGCTCTGCATATGGGCTGGCCCCCAAAGTATATTCAGTCAACAAAGTGTTTTGGCAGAAGACAGACTGAGCCATCTCAAAGTCTCAAACAATGAGTTAAGTGTTGGAAGTAATTTCTGAAGCCTAAATGCTTTCATAATCCCCATGGTCTGCCACTCCCCATCCCCAAGGTGGGTCTTTCCAACCCGGGGTCTCAGACTTCCTAGGGTAGAGCAGGGGTAGTGTGAGACCCAGAACAGTGCTCCCAACCAGATGGGATTGCTGTGGATGATAAAGGATGGCATCCAGGGCGCGAGTCTGGGTTCCAGCTCTTCTCCAAATTGCTCCCTCAAGAGAAGACGCTGCTGGACTCTGTTGTGACAATAGGCACACAGAAAAACATCACAAATAACTGTTGCAAGACAGAGGGAGCCTCCCTGGGGCCTCACCAAGCCTCTGTTGACTGGGGAGCCACTGAAAGCTCCCATTGCAGCCATGGGATGGGTCTATGAGGCTGCAGGCAAAAAGCATCTGTAGCTACGTTTACAAAGTTTAAAGAAAGAGTGAAAAGGGCATATTCAGGAACTCCGTAGTACCTTTGGCTCTGTGAGTTCCTCCCCCCACCCCCAAAAGGAAGGGACAGGAAGGAGGAAAGGGAAATATATGGCTGTCGTGATACGCTTTTGGAGCTGTTGGGGTACCTGCTGTTGCGGCACCCGAAGTGCCCCCCAGGCCTCCTCGCTGCCGTTCCCGCTGCTGTCCTGAGCCATGCCTCCACCTACAGCCCCCTGAAGACTACAGCCTCCTCTACCACCAGCTGCCCCGCCCCTGCCACCTCTGCCGCCACCACCATGGCCCCTGCCCGGCCCATCTTCTCCGCTGCCACCATCACTCGGTGGCTGGAGCTCCCATCCGGGGAGAGCTCTGCCAACTACGACCCCGGTTGCTCCGTCCTACCAATCAGCATCCGCCTCGGAGAACGGGCCAATAGGAAAGGCTCGGAGGTTTCTCCAGGTGACCAATCCACAGCAATGCCTCTGCCACTCTCCCAGACAACAAGAACTCTCCCAGACAAAAGAGTGGGTAAGGTTCGACCCACCGCCCTGACTGGCAGCGACGACAGCCAACTTGAACAACAGAACAGGCTTCGAGTTGCCAACCAATGAATGGCCGCGTAGGAGAGCAAAGTTCCCGCTGATTGGCTTGAGCCCTGTTTCCGGGGTTTACGACAAAAGCCCAACTTCGCCAGGTAATTCCGCTGTAAGAGGCGGGGTCTCCAAAGTCAGCCTGAGTCTGGGCATGAGAAGTCACCTGTCCCACGGCCTGGCGGACGTTTTCTAGGCGTCAACGCAAGCTACAATGCGGGCAAGATGTGTGCACCGGAAATTGGCTTTCCACACCCCACTCTCCCAATTCTGTACAAGTCGAAGAACTGGATGAAATTTAATAGGGCGGGGAAGACAATCCCGGCAGGGGAGAGGGCGCAGAATCCGGTTAGGGGTTTTAAGTAGCCAAAAGGGGGGAGCCGGGGCCTTCGGGTCCTCCCAGCCGCATCTGCAGGTTGATGCGGTAGCACTGAAGGCTGCAGAGCGCCTGGCCCGTGCGGGAGCAGGCGTAGCGGCGCGGGTGCGGGCAGCCAGGTACTGAGCATCGCTGAGGGGGACCAGATGGAGGTGGCCTCTGAGACACTGGTACTGGGGTAGGGACGCCAGGTGGGAAGGAAAGGGTCGAACCCTGTGCCCCGCTGCAGTAGCGCACCATAGGGGTTGGGACCGCGGCTCGCCCTCCCCGCCGCTCCCCCCTCGCAGCCCCTCGTCCTCCGCGCCCACTGGGCGCTGCAGTCTTGGTGAGGCGCTCTATAGTCTGGTTCTTGTGTTCTTCGGCCCGCCGGGCCGCCTGCAACCGCCTCTTACGCGCTCGCTCCTCGCGCTTCAGCAGCATTTCCTCGGTGAGGGCGGGGGCAGGACAGCCCCCAGCCACGGGCAGTGGCAACATCGGGGAAGGCTGATTCTGCGCCTTCTGAAGCAGAGCTCGCTGGGGAGAGAGAGAGGGATGGTGTCAGAAAATGGAGAGATGAGGACCCTGGGGAGGCAGAAGAGGTCACGAGGAAAGCAAGGGTCTTAAGGAGCACAGGCCTTGGGAGAAGGGGTGGAATGAGCACCCTCTCCAGGAGTCCTTAATATTGCCTCCTCCCAGGCCTTCAGACTTTCAGCTTTAGATCATTGACTATCAAGAGGCCTGCCCTGTGTGCTAAACTCTTTTAGTACATTTCTGGGGATTTTTTTGAGAAGCTCCTCTAGTACTGGATGTGTTTCTTCTTCAGAGAGGTCTTTCCTCCCTATCTAGTGCTATCTCTTTATCACCACTTTGTTTTATCACCCTATTTTTCTTATAAACATAACAGCTTTTCAAAATGGTTTACTTATTTACTGACCTTCCACAACCCACACACGAATACCAGCTCCATGAGAACAGAAATATAGTTTGTCTTTTCTCCATCACTGATTGGCCATTGCCCAGCAAAGTTTTGGGGACATGGAAGGTTCTCTAAATATTTGGTAACAATAAAAAAATGAACCAACCTACCTGTCGAGCAGTGAGCAGCCGTTCATTGATCTCCTTCTTGAGATCTCCATTGTCATCCAGCTCCCCTTTCTCCAGGGCATCCAGCCACCTCTGTTCCTCCTCTTCCTCCTGACCCCCTAAGTCCCCCGACAGGTCGCGAAGTGGGGAGGGGGACAAGTTACTGTCTTCATCTGGAGAGAGACAAGTAAAATTGTTCTTAACTTGGCCCAAATTTGGCCAAGTTAATACTGGGACACTCAAAATTCTCCCCTTAATCAGGTATAATGAGAAACCCGGTTTCCCCACCTCCAGATCCCTCTCACCTAGCCAAGCTCGGTACTGCTCAAGGGGGACCCCTTCCATAGGTTCCTCTTCATTGTCCACAACCATAAGGGGAGAGGGTGACCGAGTTCCCTCAGGGATCACAGTGAAAGTGGGAACACTGTGGAGAAGCAACACCACGCGGTAAGTTGAGCAAGCGTCTTCCTTCTGCTCAGTAGTTACCTACATCTAACCTTGCCCACACCCTCTAGGGTTCTTGCTGCCTTAACCTGGGACCTAAAGTCCCAGTGTCTATTCTCTGTCTTCTGAAAAGCCCAGTCAGCTTCTATCTCTGCCTGCTCCTAAAGTTCTCCAAGTAAAACCTTGGCTCTATTGGCCTCACCTCTTGGTGCCCAAGACCTGGCCGCCCAGCTTGATTTTGAGTTTGAGCTGGGGTTTGGCAGGAGACGGCTGCGTGGGCCCAGGTTCCTCTTCCTGATGGTGTTTCTTCTTGTGTTTCTTCTTGTGCTTCTTGTGCTTCTTCTTGTGTACTCCGTGGCCGTGGGCACCCGCCAGACTCAACTCCAGTGCTTCCCCTGTGGAGGGAAAGCCTGTCAACGCTGTAAGGCAGGAGCCCGGTAGTGGAGAGCACTGAAGAACGGAATAGCCTTAAGGGGTCCCACACTTCCCTGGGTGCTCGTTGTTACCATAGCAACAGCCCCGCCTTTTTCCTCCCACCTGTGGCGAAATGCTGTAGAAGCTCCGAAGAGCAAGAAAGGAGCCCCCTTTCTGCAAACGCCTAAGTTGCTTTATCGACCCTAGTTTACCTGGCTCAGGGGCCTCCATAGCCCCAGAGGTGCTCCCGCGTCGCCACAGCTTACTCATGGATTCCTGCTAGGAACGGTGGCTGGAAATGGTCGGGGCGCAGGCAGACATGCCTTTTCCGCCCCGCGGAAGAAGTAATTCCTGCGAAATAACCCGCCACTTCCGGTGCGTAGCAACCATGTTTGTGCGGGGCACACATTGAGGCTAAAATCCTCCCTGAGAAACAACGATACTTCCAACAAAAGTTCCGGATCCTCAACCTGGTTCAACTCAAAAGGGTACAGCTTTTCCTTCTGTCTTTCCACACTATATTCCAGAGTCCAGTGAGGGCTATTTAATTATTACACTCAAGCATCGGGAGCGTATACTCCTGGCCAAATTCGGGGTTGGGCAATGAGGATACAAGGATGAATGTGAACACTTTCCTCTTCCGTCGAGGATTGGGTGGAGGAGTACATAAATTATATTGCCAGCAAAAGGGCTGAAGTGCTTAACAGCACAAGTGCACTAGAAGCAGGGCAAATAGTAGTGTTTAAACCCATATTCTTATCAGTAGAGAAATGGATAAATAAATGATGGTGCATCTGTCCAATATGGAACACCACGTTGCTAACAAAAGACTAATAAGTAATAGATAAGACTGACATAGAATGTAGATCCTAGAAGGTAATAAATAGCATTGAAAACAATCTAAGTGTTCTCTAATGAAACACAAAACTAATTTTGGTATATGGATTTGGAACATCCATACAAGGGGAAGCTCTGTCACTATTAAATGAAACAAGGCCCCAGAAGGCTACCCAAGAAGCTGGTGGCATCAATTCTGATTGGTAGCTGGAGAACAAGGGTGAAAGGAGACTTGTTTTTTATGAAATACCCTCCTGTTCCTTTTGAACTTTGTATAAAAATGTGTATGTTTAACCTAACTTGAAGGGAAAAAAAACAAAAACGAAACCCAACCCCAACTGGTGTGGCTCTGTGGATTGAGTCCTGGCCTGCAACCGAAATGTCTCAGGTTCGATTTCCCCTCAGGGTACATGCCTGGTTTGAAGGCCAGATTCTGGTAGGGGGTGTGGGAGATACAATGGATGTATCTCTTACACATGGATGTTTCTCTCCTTTCTCCCTCCTTTCCCATCTCTCTAAAATAAATAAATAAAATTTTAAAAAAGAACAATTGTAGCTCTGAACTAATATATGAAATAATCAAGTTTCAAGATGATGTGATCCCATTTTAAAAGGCATAATATGCTACTACATATATTCATAGAAAAAAAATTGAATGTATGCTACACTTAATGGTGGTTATCCTTAGAAGTTGAGGTTGGAGAGCTTTCACTATCAAGATCAGTAATGACCTTTCTACAGCGGTATATATCACATTTATAATTAGAAAAAAAGCACCATCTATATACATAAATTTAAATATGTATGAGATGTGTATCTGAACAAGGTAGCAGCAGTGAACAAAGAAAGAACTGATTCAAAAAATATTTCATTGATAAAATTAAAAGGAATCAATGAGCAATTATATATGGGAATTCAGTCAGGAAGAAGTCAATGTAATGTAGTGATTAATATTAAAAGAATGGACTTTGACGTAAGACAAGCCTATTTTCAGATCCCAGTTCTATCATTTACTAGCTAGGTAACCTTGGGCTCAAAGTTATTTAAGCTCTCTGAACCTCAGATTCCAACTGCGTAAGATGGAATGAAGTAGGATCTACTTTATAGGGCTCTTTCAAGGAGTAAAGCAAGTCAAGAATGCAAAGTACCTAGGGTAGTATCTGGCACATAGTAGATGTTCAATAAGCAAATAACAATAATAGCAAATGACTTCTACATTTCTAGCCCAACTATTTGGAGAAAACAAGGTGATTTATTTATTCATTTATTTGCAAATCCATTTTACTTATTTACTTTTCAATAAGTATAGTCCTTGAGGGGTACAACATTACATGGATTCTGTGTCCAATGGCAAGAGATGTGCTTATGTGTACAAAGCAAAGAACAACACAGTGACTTCTGGTGGCAAAGCAAACAAAACCAGAGTACTCTGAGGAAGGGTACTCTGAACAAGAGAGGAGAATCCAGTGCAGAAGGTATGAGTGGTGGGAGACCTCAGCATAATAATGGGGATCCCTAAAGGGATGGAAACATAAGAGATATTCCAGAAGGAGCAAGTAGACAAAGACGAAAGGACCAGGAACAGACCTGAGTGGGTACCAGTCCTGGATGGGCAGGCAAAAGGTCAAGTTGAGGAGGTCAAGAGAGGAACCCAAGGGCAGAGAGTATCAGCAAATGAAGGCTTTGATCAGATGTGCACAGTTCTGCAAAGGGCAGGCTGAGCACCAAGAACAGGATGCATTGTAGCAGGATGTGAAGGCAATAGTCATGTATCACCAGCAGTTAAAGTGAAGTATCACCTGTAGTTAGAGTTAGAGTTGATAACCTACCTGCTTTTATATCCTATCTCTCCCTTGATCCCCATGGCAGCTCCCTAAGGGAGATGCTATTATTCTCCCTCAGTGAGGAAACTGAGGCTCAGAGAAGTTAAATGATTTGGCCAAAATCACATAGTTAAGGAGGGGCAGAACCAGCCTTAAACAGAGGCTTCCTGACACTGGGCCCAGTGGTATTTCCTCAACATCCTGACACCCAGCAGGGAGGAAGTGGCAATAGCAAGTAGCCACTGGCTTCATTATTCTGTTTTTAGTTTTGCTTTGTTTAGAGTGAGAGAGATTTGAGCATGTTTGCATGCTGAAAGGAAGAACTCCTTCTGATAGAGTTCTTATCCTTATTTTTGAAATATAGTTTATTTTGAGCCCTGGCTGTTGTGGCTCAGTGGATTGAGTACTGGCCTGTGGACCAAAGGGTTACCGGTTGGATTCCAGTCAGGTCATATGCCTGGGTTGCAGGTCAAGTCCCCAGTAGGGGGCACACTAGAGGCAACCATACATTGTTATTTCTATCCCTCCCTTCCCTTTTCTCTAAAAATAAATAAATAAAATCTTTTACAATATCTATAATTTATTTTGAAGTAAATTCAAATGTACAAAAAAGTTTCAAGAAGAATACAAAGAACCTGCCTGGTGTGGCTCAGTAGATTGAGCACCACCCTGAAAACTGAAAAGGTCACCAGTTCGATTCCTGGCCAGGGCACATGCCTGGATTGCACAAGTCAGGGGCTTGTGGGAGGCAACTAATTGATGTATCTCTCACATGTTGATGTTTCTCTCCCTCTCCTTCTCTCTCCCTTCTCTTCTCTCTAAAAGTAAATAAATAAAATCTTTTTAAAAGAAGAATACAAAGAACTTTATCTCCTTAAGTAGATTATTCAATTAACATTTACCATTTTCTCCCCTGTCCCATCGTCATTCCTTTTCTGATTAATCTGACAACAAACTGCAGACATGATACCATTTCACCCTGAAGTACTTCTCTGTTTTTCCTGAAAACAAGCACACTGTTCTGTAACCTTTGGGCCACCCTGCCAACCAGGAAATTAACATCGATACAACAGTGCAGACCCCATTCCAGTTTCACCAACTGCCCAATGTTGCCTTTTCCTTTCTAGTCCAGGATCCAAATCCAGGATCATGCTTTATTTTACTTATCATGACTCTTTGATCTGCTTTAATCTGGAACCTTTCATTGCTCTTTTCCTGTCTTTTGTGACCTTAAGAGTTTTTGTTTTTATTTTTTTACAGGTTTTATTTATTTATTTTTAGAGAGATGGGAAGGGAGGGAGAAAGAGAGGGAGGGAAACATCAATGTGTGGTTGCCTCCTGATGGCTCCCTACTGGGGACCTTGGTCCGAAACCCAGGCACGTGCCCTGACTAGGAATCGAACCAGTGATACTTTGGTTTTCAGGCCTGCACTCAATCCACTGAGCCACACCAGCCAGGGCACCTTGAGAGTTTTTAAAGAGTACAGAATTACAGGCCTGTGATTCTGCAGAATGTCCCTCAACCTGGATCCATGTGTAGACTCATAAATTCTTGGTAGGAGTACTACACACAAAAAAGATTATGGTGTGGTTTTCTCAGAGTATCACATCAGGAGGCACTGATGTCAGCCTACCCCACCATGGATGATACTGAACTTGATCACTTGGTGTCTGCCAGCTTTCTTCTCTGTAAAGTCACCATTTGTACCTCTGTAATTAATGGGTATTTTCTGGGGAAATACTCTGAAATAAATATTCTGTTCCTCATCAAGCCGTCATCTACCAGGCTTAGTATTCATTGATGAATACAGTGTAAATCAGCACTACTTTAACAATTGCCAAATGGTATAATCCTTTTACTTCCATTATTTCATCTGCATGTACAGGGTCCGGCAGAAGTAAAACCTGCTTGAGTGTGGTTGGTAGTATAATAATACGGGAGTAATAATTTATTGTTCTAATTCAAACATTTCATCTAAAATGTCATATGATGTGCTTGAATGTAATATTGTTGTGTTACAGAATTACATGCTTATAATTTTGTAATAAAAGATTTTGTAATAAAAAATCTTTATTTTTTTAAGATTGTTCTTTGTGTTCTTTGTGTTCTTTGTGCAGGGCCCTGTATTAGTCAGCATTCTACTGTGAAGAAGAGCTTTCTCTTCTCTTTACATTCATTTACATATGTATTTATTTATATGAGCATGGATTCCTGTTTTGGTCATTGGGTTGTAACCCATTACTATCATTATTTATTCTGATGCTCAAGTTTGTCCCAAGTTTTGTCAGTGGGCATTTCTTTAAGATGGCTTCTATGTGCTTTTGATATGTCTCCATTATTTTTGAATACTTTTTTATTTCCTTGCACTACAAAATGACTCAGGCTTATATTGTACTTTCCTAGATAAGGGGTGGGAACCAAGGGAGGCCAGGCAGTAGGAATACTTAGCTGAGGTTACACAAAGTCCACACCAAATTCACACCATAGGAACCTGCTGATGAGGATTTCCCTGCTGGCATAGCCACCCACTCCATATGGGGTGCAGGTATAGTGGTTATAACTGAACTATGCCTGGGTCTTGTCTTGTTTTTTCTAATTCAAGACTCAAAGTCCAGTTTGGAGTATTCCAGTTGGATGACTTAGGCCACGTGCCTGCCCCTGGGCTGTGAAGAGTGGGAGGGAGGATGCAAGTCCTACAGCTGCCAGAAAAAGGGAGAGCTTCAACTTACTGATATTGTCCATGGTAGGGACTGTGAAGAAGCAGGAAGATTATTTGAACACTGAGTGACCAACAGCCTCTTCCTCCCGGTATCTACTTCATAGTTGGAAAGACAGAGATACAGACATAAGTAAAAGAAAAAGTTGGAAACATTACGCACCAAACCACTGGCATACTAGTAAATGTTTAACAAAAGCTCTGGGGCAGGTTCAGGGGCGAGCTCTTATTTATAGTGTCCACCTATTTCTATTGCAAAAATACTTCTACCATGATCAAGTTAGATATGAAATCAAGACAGAGTTGGGAAGAGAGGTGTAGGTCACCATTACATAGTATTTCACCATACAGTTACTGTAGATATAAACAACCTCAAGAGGTAATGGGAAAATGCAGTAAAATAATTAGAAGGTGATGAGTTTTGAGCAGTTATCACTTTGCTTTAATACAATTTATTTGTGAGTTTTTATAATTTAATGTTTAATTAAAGTGTGTTTAACAACTGGGACGCACAATTCTGGAAAATTCAGCAGTTGTCTTTCATGAGCTAGGGCGAAGCACCAAATTGCTTTGGTGTTTTTCTCTGATGGTAGGGAAGGCATGTTTTTATTGATTTATTTTTAACTTTTTATTTATTTGTTTTTAAAGATTTTATTTATTTACTTTAGACAGAGAGGAAGGGAGGGGGAGAGATAAACATCAACCTGTGGTTGCCTCTTGCGCGCCCCCTACTGGGAACCTGACCCGGTCCGCAACCCAGGCACGTGCCCTGACTGGGAATGGAGGCAGTGACCCTTTTAGTTCTTCGCAGGCCAGCGCTCAATCCACTAAACCACACCAGCCAGGGCTAACTTTTTACTTTTAAAAGGTAGGATTAGGCATGTTTAAAAACTCTATGTGTGTTTTTAAATAAGAATTTTATTTTATTTTATTTTATTGTGTGTTCACCACCCTAAGTCAAGTTTCCTTCCATCACCATTTAGTATCCCCTCTTTACACTGAAAAGATACAAACCCAGAATTTTTGTCAACAACCTTCTTATGTTGTGGAGAATGAAGTCAACATAGAGCAAAGAAGAGCCAGATGATGGGAAGGGACAGGATGCCTTTGACATTGAATGAATGCCTGGACAAGCCACAGCCGAAGCCTGACTGATCCCTTAAGCCATTTTAGTTCCTCAAGCCAATGAATTTCCCCTTTTGCTCAAGTAATTTTAAGTCAGGTTCTCTAAAGACAATATTGGTTAATTTGCTATAGAAGAGCAAGGCTAACCCGGGCTCTCTAAAGCTAAAAGCAGGCATTTCTTTGGCTCCAGCCCATGCCCTATGAAGGAGCCCTGCTCTCTCAAGCTCTCCCCAGTAAATCCTCAAGTCCCCGGGAGACTCCTCACGTGCTGTCAGAGAACTACCGTGATACTCTGCCATTTCTTTCTAACTAGACTGTCTGGGGATAAAGAGAGGCCCCCTTTTTCTGCAGAAGCGGGGAGTGGTAACCCTGTGTCAGCCATCCAGTAAAACAGTTGGGAGATAACCATTACGGACGCAACTGTACACGCGTCCTCTTAAGGCACTTAAGGTCTGGGTCCAGGGGTGAGGCCGCTGGCGCCCCATCCAAGGGCACAGGGTGCTGCACCTGCTCCGTTTTCTTCTTAGCTCCACTTATGGGGCACTTGCGCTAGGTGCTATGCTATGCATTTTCCGTTCATTCTCATGTGTAATTCTCACAGCAACCTGAAGAGCAGAGATAATTACTGTATCTCCATTGAACGGATAAGAAAACAAGCTCAGAAAGTTCAGCGACTGAATCAGGGCGTCACAATTACTAAGTGACAGAACAGGTTTCCAAGACTTGCCTCTTGAATTGTGGCCACTAGGGATGGGACTATAGACGCGAGGGAAACCTAACCAGAAAAAGGGTCAAAGAAGAAATATCCGGGACCGTAGGAAGTCGAAAGAGTCGCGTCCGAAGCTGCTTAGGGGTGAGACAGGCCGCGGCCCCAGGGTCCGGCCGGCGCTGCCGCGCGCCCCGCGGCGATCCAGGCGGCGGCGGGATCTTCCGCGCGCGGGTCGTCGGGACGCCAGGTGCCGGCGGCCGGTGGGCGGGGCTTCTCTGGGCCCGCCCCTCGCGCAGGTGTGGGGCCCGCGACCCCGGCCGGAAAGGACTGCGCTCTCGGAGCCGCGCTCGCCGGGGCTGGCAGGCAGGCTGCGGGGTCCGGCCGGCTGCGGAGGGGCTGAGAGGGCGCCTCGAGACCGGCCTCCCCGCACGGGCCTTTGGCGGGGGAGGCCGCGGAGGGGGGCCGCGCCCTGCCAGGCCCAGGTGCGGTCTCCGGGGGCGGAGTTTGGGAACCCGCCGCGGGAGCGTCCCGGCCGGGCCGGCGGGCGGGCGTCGAGGGACAGACGCCGAGGAAACGGGGCCGAGCACAGGGCGGGCGAACGCGCGGCCCCGCCAGCATGTTCTCCCGAAACCACCGGAGCCGGGTCACGGTGGCCCGGGGCTCCGCGCTGGAGATGGAGTTCAAACGCGGCCGCTTCCGACTCAGCCTCTTCAGCGACCCGCCCGAGGTGAGAGCCCTGCGTCCCTCGGGCCGCCGCGTCCAGACGCGCGGGGCCGGCGGGGACGGCGAGCCTCCGCCTGGACCACCTCCGGTGGCCTCCGTGCAAGGGGCCCCGGGCTCGGTGCCCGAGACGTGTCTGACGCCTGCCGGGCATCCCCGGGCAAGGGCGGCGGGCAGCCGGGCGGGCCCCGGCAGCTCGGACCCGGGGCTCGGACGCCCGCCCCGTCTCCAGCCCCGCGTCGCAGCCCCTCGCGGCCGCCTGGGGCGCCTCCGCCGTCGGTCTCCGCTCTCGGGCCGGGCCGGCTCCCGGCGCTCCAGCCCCCGCAGTCGGCGCCCTGTCCGCTGAAGGGCCGGAGCGGGAGTGTCCGGGGGCGGGATGGGGGGTCCTTCTCAGGGGTCAGCGGTTGTTCGCTGCGCCCGGACGTGCAGCCTCCCTTCCCGGGCCCCGGGAGCCGTCCAGCCCTCCGCTGGACTGTCCCCCCCCGGGCCCGGCGCTCTCCGGCGCCGCGGCCCGAACCACCTCTAACTCCCTGACGGGGCTTCCGAGGGGCCGAGCGGCCGCGTGGCGACAGCCGGGAAGCTGTCCGAGGGCGGCTCCGCTTCCCTGCTGGGCCCGGAAGGGTTAAGCGAGGGGGCCTTCCTGCCGTCGCCCTCTCTCCGCCGGCCGGGATTCCAGGCCTGGCTTCTGCCCTCCGCCGCCACCCCCGCCCCCGGCCCCCCAGCCTGCTCGGAACAAAGGCCCATTCACGCGCGTCCCGGTGTCCCGGGCCTTCTCTGACTCAGAAGCTAGTGAACTCGCTAGAGAAGGCCGCTGTCGGGTCCCCCAAAAGCAGCCCCACCCGGGGCCAGCGTGGGAGAGTGAGGGGTGAGGCCAGGAGGAGGGGCCTTGGGAGCCGGGGCCGCCCCGGGACGGGCCCGGCCAGCGGGGGCGCGCGCTGAGGAGCCGGGGCGGAGCCGCAGGGCCCGGCCGGCCGCCCGGGGGTGTGCGACTCCGTAAACCCGTGGAGTGGGGTGGGGGGGTAGGCCAAGCTGCAGCTGGCCGGGAGTCGGTGCTGGTTTCCTGTCTGGAAGGGAAGGGGCCTGCAGAGGGGAGCGGGGGCAGCAACAGACAGGCACACCCCTGCCTTTCTCCCTCCCTCTTCTCCCGTCTGCTGGAAAAGCGAGGTAATTGTGAGCCCAGGGTGGGGCGGGCTGGACAGGGCACCCACGCTGGAAAAGGTGGCCCTGGGGGTTGGGCCGCATTTACACCTCTGTCACACTCCCTGGGCTCACTCTCCCAAGTCCTCGCCTCCATTCCTCTTCTTCCTCAAACTAAGCCAGAAACCCTCTCCGAAAGTTCCACCCTCCTGACAAACTCCAGGAGTCTGTAGAACTTACGTGAGGCGTCCCTTCCCTGCCCCCTTCCAGCTGTGCCTGCCCCTCAGGCCCTACAGGCACACAGACTCTGCGTCCACCCTGCCAGGGATGTGGGCGGAGGCTGGGGAGGGGCCTGAGTCGGAATGAAAGGGCCTTTTTCTTCCACAGCTGGGAGAACAGCTGCCACCACAGCAAGACTGGACACTCTGTGCCCAGCGTCCTCTCTGCAGCTGGCCTCCCCTCCTGGAAGCCCACTTATTCTCACCTCACTTTCTTTTCCTTTCATGCCTGGCTCCCACCAGGACACTGGAACATCGGTAGGCAAGGAAAGTTTGTCACAGCTGTCAGAGGGGTCTAACAGAAGTGCAGAGGGACAGGGGCAGCCTCTGCCCTCTGTCCAAGAGCTGCCCACCTCTTTCAAGACCAGGGGAGCAGTGGGAGGAGGAATTGTGGAGCAGTGTGGTTCCTGCCCACCCCTTCCCTCTGGAGGGGTTGACAAGGGAAGGGGCACTAGGGAACACAGAGATGCAGGACAGATTGCACATCTTGGAGGACCTGAATATGCTCTACATTCGGCAGATGGCGCTCAGCCTGGAGGTAATGACCCCCACCCCACCCCCCACACCCCCAGTGTACCTCTTTGGCATGCATTGCAGCCCCAGTCTCTGCCTAGCCCATCCCTGCTGGGGCTGAGAGGGGAGGGCGGGCCTGCTCCAAGTGGGAAGACGAACAGGTGGTTCTGTATTTCCTCCATTGGGTGCTGTGTGTGGATCCCGCTCAGTATTGCCAATCAGAGCATGTGTTGACAACAGGGTCATCACATCTTCATCTGGAAGCCCTGTTGGTGGGCATGGCTGTGTGTTCTGGAGCTGAGGGTCCTTTCAGGTATGGGAAGAAAAGAAGAGTTCAATTTGAGAGAAGTTTGCAGGAAGGATGTGACCTTCCTAGAGAAGGGGAAGGAACTTTGGGGCAGGATGTAAAGCTTTTGCTGGCCCTGGAGATGGCAGAGAATTGTTTATTTGTTTATTTAAACACATTTATTGAGCAACTACTATATGCCAAGCTAGATCACGGGATACCTTAGTGAACCAGACAGGAAAGGCCCATTTTACCTGGGAACAGACAATACACATGCAAATACGTGAGTAGTCTCACATAGTGACAGTATGATGAAAATGGGCATATAACCATCGTGAGGTGTAGGGAGGGCAGCATTAGATGGGGAAGGCTTCTGTGAGGAGATCGTTGAGCTGAGACCAGAAAGATGTGAAGGTATGTGAAGACGGGGAAAGAGCTTTCCAGAGGGCAAAGCAAGTGCCAAAGCCCTTAAAGGCCAATGAGTTTCAGTTCCAGGGTGGCTGGAAGTAGCTGGGGTCTAGCTCATGGGCAGGGACCAAAACTATGTAGGGCCTTGAAGGCCATGACAAGACACTTAGATTTTACTCTTGCGGTGATGCTGGCGCATGGAAGGGCTTTACACAGGGGAATGACTCATCTGATGTTTTAAAATGATGGCTGCCCCTCAGGGCAGGGTAGGGGTGGGAGAGGAAGGTTGGAAGGTGGGTAGCAGAAGACCACCAGAAAGGAGGTTGTTACAGCCTCAAGGGAGCGAACCTGGTGGTGCGGGTGCCAGTGCTCATGGTGGAGGCAAGAAGGGGGTGGATTTCAGGTGTTGGTGGGCAGTCTGACAGGGCTGATGGGTTGGACATGAAGGGTGAGGCAAAGAGAGGCCTCCAGGATGATTCTGAGGTGTGTGGCCAAGCAACTGGGCAGTGTGGCAGTTGACTGAGATGGGGAAGACAGAGGAAGCTGTGGAAATGGACACCTGGGCCAGGCAGGGGTTTTCTGTTGAGGGAGGTCAGAGGCAGGACTGTAAAGAGTCTGGACCAGGAATGGCATTTTATTCATGGGTTGCCTCTCTGGGCCCCCACCCCGACTCCCTGGATCAGAGCAGACATTACTAGTCAATCATCACTCTTTCTTAGCAAGCCCAGACATGGCCTCAGAGTCTTTCTCAGCATAGCCTTCGCATGAATTGTACAGGTTGTTTCCTTCACAAGGGCACAGGCAGAGTCAGGAGTCCTGACCTGGCTTTGGGCTGCATTGGGAGGGGGCACCTTTATCTCATTTGTTTGCCAGGAGAGAGCATCCCTCTTTCTAATAATATGCAGAAAGGTATCCGGTGAGCCTTTTGGGATTCTGACACTACTCAGTGTCCTGTGTTGGCATGTGACATAAAATCTGTTTGCCATTCCTTGTCCTCTGCACTGTCTATGTTACTAGTTAATATAGCTATTTAAATCTATACTTTAATTAAAATGAAATTAAATAAAAATTCAGTTCCTTAGTTGTTCTAGCTACATTTCGAGTACCAGCAAAGTATTGAAGGTTTCCATCATTGCAGGAGATTTTATTTCTCAGAGCTGGTCTGTTTTAAAGTGTTTACATTCTGCATCCCTCCTCCACCCACCATGTAATTTTTCTTCGTGGCAAGTCTGTTCAAGTTCTGGGACAGAGGAGGGGACTTAGATTTTGCTTCTGTCACCTCTCCTTCGGTCATGGGCCGAGGGTGCTGTGTTCTTTCTCCATGAAGCTCAGCAGTACCCTCCTCTGCCCAAGAGATACCCATTGATATTTAGGGATTGGCAGGAGAGGTAGTCATAGGAGAATAAATCCAAGATTTTTCTGAGGGAGACAACTTAAGCTGCAAGTAAACGGGTAGTGGGAGCGAGAGAAAGGTTGTCTATAACCGTGTCCTGGGCCCGGGGAGGGGTCAGACTCCGGACACGATCCCCAGACCTTACAGTGAGCAGGGTGGCATACTACCCAAGTATACAAACCGAGGGTTTGGAGGTTAAGTTCTCACAGCTAGTCAGCTTCCTAAGTGAGGATTTGAACTTAGCCCTGGTGGATAGTTGAAGGGAACAGAAGGTGAAGCGGAGCAGGAAGTCAGGGACAGAGGAGAGTGGGAAGGACAGGAAAGGATGTCCCAGGAGGGCCACATTAGTGCTTTGGGGTTTCTGCTCATCACTCATCCTTCTTCAGCCCTTTGGGTCCTGACCCAGGTCCTGCTGACATGCAACTCTGGGCTCTTTCTCTGGAGAGCCTGGTGAAAATGCTGCCTCCTTGGGGAGAGAGGGTGTGTGGGTGGGGAGGCGGTAACAAGACACTATCCCTGGAGTGGGTGGGGAGATGGGCGAGAAGCACAGAGATCTGGAAACTGCGCCAGGATTCCTGAGATGCTCTCCGGGAAGAACGGGAGCCGGATTTTTAGGCCGTGGGAGAGGGGTTTTAGAATCAGAGGGCGGTAGGAAGGGTGTCAGGGCCTTAAGTCAGGCTCGTCTAGGCTGCGTCCAGCGACTTCTGCAGCCTGTTACTCCAATTTATACACTGTCCTCCACCCCCACACTCCGGGGGAAGGGGTCACCTTGGAGCGCAACCGCACAGGGCAGGGGCCTCCCTCCCGGCCTCCTGCAGCTCCAGTGCGTGCTTGTGCCCCTGGAGCCCTTTCTAGGACAACAGGGCGCTCCCGGAGGTGGTACTGTAGCACCATGATCCTCCGTGGTCTCACCACCAGGAGCCCAGGAGCCCGGACACTAGCGTGACCAGGCTCTCAGTCCGACTGCGTGCGCCCTGGAGCCCTCGGCAGCTCTCGCGGCAGTTGAGAGCTGATGTCACCGGTGCCCTGAGCGCTGCGGGCGAGGCAGCTAAGCGGGCACCCAGACAGTACATCTACCCGGAGCGCTGCGGCAGCGGCGTGGCACGGCACGCGCAATGGCCAGGGCTAGGGAAGGATCCGTGAGTGCTGGGGCCGGGATGGAGAGGCCAGCCAGGAGGGGCCTTGAGGATGACTGTTTCCCCACCTCCCCCGTTGGGAGTGTTTGTGGAAGAAGCTGGATGCAGAATGGGATGGGGGTTGGCAAGCAGAGAAGATTAATAGAGATGGGACCCTGGTGCATACCTAGTGGGGCTGGGTGGGGCTGAGTGGGGCTGTGTAGTCTGGGAGGGCTTCCTGGTGGAGGAGGCTTTGGGACCAGTTGTGTTGGTTTGTTTTCTTGAATGGTCAGGGAGGGAAATAGATGGATAGTGCTGAGGTAAGGGGTGATGAGAATCTGGCCTTGCTCAGTGGCCCAGGAAATAGTGAAGGAAGAATCTGCAGGGAGGCTGGGCAAAGCTTTTAGAAGCAGAGATTTAGGGTTTTCAGGTCTTACAGACTTGAAGACTGGAGCCACCAGAGACAGAAGCAAGGACACAGGGTGTGGAAGAGATGTGGAGTGGGAGAAGGCCAGTTTTGGCTGGTCACATTCACACCCATCTCCGGCCTGGTGCAGCCATTGGCTTGCCCCCTGAACTGATCTGTACATTGTCCTGGGGTTAGTCTACCTCCTCTCTTAAGCCTTCCCCATCACTCAGCCAGGAGCAAACAGGATGTATTTTCTGTGAGCATGTTTATGCCATGACATAGCAGTTATGGAGCAGCCATGAATGTCTGCATCTCTCACCTCCCAGCTGCACTTTAAACGGAGCCTTGGACAGCACAGGGACACTTCAGTGTTTGTTGGGTGAATGCTACTGCTGCTGAAGTAGCATCACTGAAATGGGCATCTTCACTGTTCTGTGTACCCCGTGCTGCCCCTCTGCCAGTGCTTTACCTTCCTGTTCCACTGAATCCTTTCAACCCTAGAATGTGGGGATTATTTCCATCCTTATTTCATAGATGGGGAACCAAGTCTCAGGGAGGCTGAGTAAAGTGCCCAGTGCTTTTCTAGTAAGTTTCTCCCCATCTTCTCAAGACTGGCAGGGCTGTGACTCAAACTCACATTTGTCTTATGTCAAACTGGTGTTCTCCTCCTCTGCCCTATGCCAAGACCCTCAGGGCTCCTTTCTGAGTGTAGAAATTCCCGAGAATCCCAGTGCCTCTCCCAGTACCCGCACTGTGGCCCTGTGCACGGCCTGCTCAGCCCCTCACTCCTGACCTCCCGCTTCACCTGCCTTCCCATCTCCATTCTGTGCCTCTATCCTCACCTTCCAAGCTCAAAGGGCTAGCACGTGCCAGACCCCCTAATTTGGGGTATGTATGGGGTGAACTCTGTAGGTGGTGTGCTTCTTCTACACTGATCCCTTGCTAACTAGATGTTCCCCCATAACTGGAGTCTTTAGGGTAACCCAGAATGGCCTTTATCATGTGTCCACTCCCTTTAGTTAGTGATTTCTTGCCCTGGCTACACCTCAAAATCACTCAGCATAATTTTAAAAAATGTACATGCCCCACTCTTAGAGATTCTTATTCTGCAGGTCTGAGGTAGGGCCTGATCCTTTAAAAAAAACTGAGAATATTTAATTTTTTAAAAAGGTAGCATAATTTCCAATAGTACAGTAGTGAGAAGGGTACATGTAAATAAAGTGTCATATCTGTTTTCCACCCCTGGCCCCCAGCGCTGTGGCCACTACTCGTTCACGCCTCCCTGTGTCTGTGTGAGTGAGCGTGTATGCGCAGTGCACACACGGTAGATGCGACAATACTGCTCTACTTTTCTCATTTCACATGTTTTGAAGATGGTTTCATATCTGCACATTCTTAATGTCTGCAGTATTCCACGGTAGAGATGTACCGTAACTTATTTATTTTTACCTATCCCATTTTTTGTCAATTACAGTTAACATTAAATATTACTATATTAGTTTCAGGTATACAGCATAGCGATGAGCCATTTATACAATTTATGAAGTAATCCCCCCCCAATAAGTCCACCGTGCTCTGACTTATTTAACAAATGCTCTGTTGAAGGACTTTTAATCTTGGTTTTAAAACAACGCTGCAGTGAATATGGCTTTGCCCACATGTGTAACTATATATTGGTAGGATAAACTCCTAGATATTGGGCAGCTGGATCAAAGGATATGTGAATTTGTAGTTTTCATAGATTTTTTTTCCAAACTGCTCTCAACAGATGCTGAAGGAATGTATACTTCCCCCCATCAAATGCACGGGGCATCGGTATTTTTACAAAACTGCTCTGATTATTCTTGGGCAGCTGAGGTTGAAACTCAACCCTTGCCCTTGAGGTACCTGAAACATTAGTTTCTTGTCAGTTTCTCCTGGGTCACACCCCACTTGGGGACTGGAGGGTGATTCTGCTTGTCCCCTGACTGACATGTCCTTCTCATCCTTCTCCCCACTCTGGCTAGGACACAGAGTTGCAGAGAAAACTAGACCATGAGATCCGGATGAGGGAAGGGGCCTGCAAGCTGCTGGCAGCCTGTTCCCAGCGCGAGCAAGCCCTGGAGGCCACCAAGAGTCTGCTGGTGTGCAACAGCCGCATCCTCAGCTACATGGGCGAGCTGCAGCGGCGCAAGGAGGCGCAGGTGCTGGGGAAGACAGGCCGGCGGTGAGCAAGGGGGAGGCAAGGTCTTCAGAGGGTTAGTGGTACAGTGTGTGTGTATGTGGAGTGTAGATTATTACCCGAAAGACGACCTTCTCATATCAGGCCTGGAAGACACCTTGATGTTTTACCACTGCAGTGTGCTGCACAGAAGTGCACTAGTGAGGAGTTAGGGCTAGACTCAGGAAAGCCAGGATTTTTGGTGACAGGCTGGCAGTCTGAGGGGGAGTAATGCAAAAACACTAATTTGCTAAGCCCTGCCTGTGATCTGGTGAGGTTATCTGTCTGGCTTCTAGAAAGCCAATTTTCTCAAAGTCCATTCACCAAATGATCAATTTGTTGAATGGCCAGTTTGCCACAAACTGACAATACTTTATTGTACCTGGGGCTCACCATCAGAGACAGAGACTGGGAAAGGAAATAATAAAATGTGGTTTAAGGGAAAGCCTGCCCTTCACATAAATTAGATTGTGCATTCCAAAGGGCTCAGCTTCTTTTTGAATGTGAAACACAAGCTTCACTAACATTAGACTCTGCTGATCTGACACATCTACAATGAAATGGTTGAGGTGATGCTCTGGTAAAACTGAAATAGGGAGACAATATTTGGCAAATTGATCATTCCAAGAAATGGACACTTTTGGTAAATTGGTCATTTGTAAGATTGACTTCTGGCAAAGTAATCTGCTTGACCTTCCAAGGTTGAGTAGGAGAGGGCCTCAGCTCAGCCATGAAGGCTGAGACAAGGAGAGGTTGCCAGGAGCTCCAGAGCTCACCCACGAAGCCACATGGAAGGCAGAAAACTCACTCTATGCCTGTCCCATAGAGCTAAGGCAAAGGCAGGCAGGCAGGGGGACAGCTTCTACTGTGAGTTTGATGTCTCCTGAGAGGCAGCCATCAACAGTTTCTGCCCTGTTCACAGGGCCTAGACAGTGTGACCTGAGGTACACCTAAGTCTTTGACAGCTAACCACACTGACATTAGAGTCACATCATTCAGCTTAAGTCCTAAGTTGCTGATTACATCACTGGCACTATGAATTAATATGGGTAAACTGTCTGTCATTCCCTTAGGAAGGGACATACCACATGAGTCCTGACGATGGGCTGGGGAGGAGGGGAAGGCCAGGGGTTTGGGGATTTGCAGTGGGGCACTGGGAGCGTGGGGCCCTGGGAAGGTGCAGTCTATCTAACTGGGAAGGTAAGGAGAAATCAGAGCTGAGGAGAATGGTGTGGTAAGTGGAATACAAATGTTGCCTACTTGGGTTTTTTCCTTTCATCAAAAATTGGTCCACTTGATTTTCCGGCTGACCCTATACCCTCTTATATCTAAGAAGTGTTAAGATGGTGGAGATGGCCAGCATCCCTTATTGTAAAGTTAAAAAAAAAAAAAAAAAAAGCCTGCCAACTCCTTCAGACCTGGGGTTTAATGGAGGAGAGCCCTAGAAAGAGAGTCTCTCTGTGGACCCCTGTCCACTCAAGACCCACTGGGTCCTGGGAGGGGTGTGGGGGCTCTAGTGTCCCCAGCGACCTCCTAGGTTTAGTTGACAACTCAAACAGTCCCTCAGCCCAGCAATGTCAGCCTGGCTGGGGCTGCCTGGGCTGGGGGTTTGGATGGGGTGGGTGGTCCTAGAGCCCTTGGAATCCAGAGCCAGGATGGGTAGTGTTTGGAGGCCAGGCCAGGACATTGTGATTTGCCCACAGGCCTTCTGACAGTGGGCTGTCTGTTGAGCGCTCCCCCTGCCGAGGCCGGGTCTGCATCTCTGGTAAGAACACAACTACCCCAGCACCTGGTGCTTCTTGCCCAACCACAAGATCTCCTGCCCCATCTCAGCATCTCTTCCTAACCTCTGCCCCTAGACCTCCGGATTCCACTCATGTGGAAGGACACAGAATATTTCAAGAACAAAGGCGGTGAGTTCCACACACGCTGGAACAAACTCAGGGGAGTGGCCTGAGGCTGAAAGCTCCTGTGGGGCACTTTTTCTGTTACCTGTTTTGCCCTTTGTCCCCAGATCTGCACCGGTGGGCTGTGTTCCTGCTGCTGCAGCTAGAGGGAGACATTCAGGACACAGAGATGATCCTGGTGGACAGAACCCTCACGGACATCTCCTTTCAAAGCAACCTGCTCTTGTGAGTACCTCATCCGTGAGGCTCCCTCCTCTTCCCATTCTGCCCCAGTGCTCTGATGAGGTAGCTACAGGGGAGGGGAGGAAAGGGAGGAAAGGAGACAGGCCTTCCTTGTGGAGCTGTCCTGAACTCGTACCACATCCATCCTTCCCCCACCCTCATCCCTTATGCCTCCCTGCACTTCCCCAGGACTGTCCTCTTGTCTTCTTCCCACAATTCTATAGCTCCGAGGCAGGGCCAGACTTTGAACTTCGATTGGAGCTGTATGGGGCCTGCGTGGAAGAGGAGGGGGCCCTGGCTGGTGCCCCAAAGAGGCTCGCCACCAAGCTCAGCAGCTCCCTGGGCCGGTCCTCTGGGAGGCGTGTCAGGGCATCACTGGAAAGTGCTGGGGGTTCGGGGAGCAGTCCCATCTTGCTCCCCACCCCGGCTGTGGGGTAAGGCCCTGCATTCCCCCTTGCCTTCAAATGCCTATCCTGGCCATGGGTGACCTCTGAGCAGTGGGGAGCTTGCAGAACCTACTTTGTACTGCTGCCAGGACGTACAGAGACATGTATGAACAGGGGCCACATGCCTGGGATGCACTCAGAGCTGGGCCTAAGCCAAATGAGATAACTAGTAGGGATGCAGGGAGAGCTAGGCTCTGGAGTCTTCACTTTTTTGCAGCAGCAAAGGCATCTCACATGGATAGAACAGAGCACCCTGGCTGGAGGAGGGTAGCCTGGGCTCTGTGGCAGTGCCTACAGGAGTCTGGAAGCACCCTGTGGGATCACTGGGCCTTGGAGGAACAGTTTGAGAACACCTAGGTAATGAACAGAATGCTGGTTTTGGAGACAGACCTAGGTTCAAATTCTAGCTCCACCACCTACCTATCAAGCTATAAATTATGGGCAAATTTCTTAACCTGTCTATGCCTCCAGCTGCCTCATCTATTAACTAAAGAATGCCATCCAGGGCTGTCATGGGGATACAGTAGGACAACATATATAAAGAGCATGGAAACTGGCACATAGCAGGAGCTTAGTAAATGTTTGTTCCCAACTCCTATGGGGAAGGGAAGCTAGTTTTCTACGTGGCCGTCTAACAATGGGGCAGATCTACTCGGCACTATATGTAGCCCCTGCCACCTACCGTGGCCCTCATGCTCTCCTCACCTGCTGAGGCCCTCTTCTCCATATGCCCTGCAGTGGTCCTCGTTACCACCTCTTGGCTCATACCACACTCACCCTGGCAGCTGTGCAAGATGGGTTCCGCACACATGACCTGACCCTTGCCAGCCATGGTGAGTATGTGTGCACCTGGGTGATGCTGGACGGTGGAAAGAGGGGCTGTTGGGTGGTCCCCTCCTCGTTCTTCACTCTCACCCTGCACTTGCTCCCCCCTAGAGGAGCACCCTGCCTGGCTGCCCCTTTATGGCAGTGTGTGTTGCCGCCTGGTGGCTCAGCCTCTCTGCATGACCCAGCCTACTGCGAGTGGTTCCCTCAGGGTGCAGGTGAGGGCCCCTGAGGGAGTGGAAGGGAACTGGGAGAAGGCAGAGGAGAGCAGGCTCACCTGGGAATCTTAAGAACCACTAAAATATCAAGATATGGGTGGGAGGAGGGGAATGGCAAGACAAGAAGAGGCTCAGACAGCAGGGGTCCAGGAAGGAGCAGACTCTTGATGGAGGGCTGGAAAATAGGGTGCTGGGAGTATGATTCCCCCAGGAAACCTTGAGTCATCTACGCAGCAAGCTGGAGCACGGCAGGGCTGGGCACGAGTGCATGGAGTACTGAAGGGCACGAACCTCTTCTGTTACCTGCAATCTGAAGATGCAGATACTGGAGAAGAGCCGCTGTTTACTATTGTGATCAACAAGGTGATGGGTCCCTGGTGGTCAAGCAAGCCGGTGCTGGGGCTTGGGGCCTCTCCTTCAGGCCCCAGGAGGGTGGGTGCAGACCTTAGAGAGAGCAAAGCCTCCTGCTCCTCACAGCACCACACCCACCTCCAGGTCTGGGAATGCTGACCATGTTCTCCCTGACCAGCATCACTGGAAAAGGGCCGTCCCTTCTACTTACCAGCCTGAGTCCATGCCAATTCTCAGAGAGGGTTCTACAGCCAGTTTAGGATTTTTCATCCACTTTCCACCTTCCTTCTCAGATTCTAATTTGCATCTACTCTACCTTTTCCAGATTTCCTCTCCCATCCCAAGTCTAATGACCCCTTTGTTCCCTAGCCCTTTTGCTGACTTTACTGCAGATTTTTACGGAAGTGGTGAGGGACATTAGGCCTCAGCATCCCTGCCAGCCTCTGTGCCTTCCCTGCCCACCCTCTTTCCCTGTCTCAATCTGCTTCTTTTTCCTGACTGGAGATCATGTCTCATCCTCAGTCCCTTTCTGCCATTCCTTCCCACTCTGTTCAGTAGGAGGCAAATGAGAGGGCTTGGTAAAAGCCTCACAAGCTCCTCTTTCTAAGGCAGGGGTGATGAAGCCCACATGAAGTCACTGCTGACTTCTGTGACCAACATGGAGTTGGAAGAAGGCCCTTTTTTCTTTTGCAGGAGACTCAAGTCCAGGCAGGGGAGCTGGACCAGGCCACAGGCCGGCCCTTCACCCTGATCATCACTAACCAGTATGGGGAGGACAAGGTGACACACACCCTTCAGACAGAGAGTCGGGGAGCCCTGCAGAGCTGGATGGAGGCTTTCTGGCAGCTTTTCTTTGACATGAGTAAGAAGAGGGGGCTACATTGAAACTTTGGGACGAACTGGGGTTTGTTACTTTTTTAAAAAAAAGATTTTATTTATTAGTTCTTGGAGACAGGGAAAGGAAGGAGAAAGAGGGAGAGAAACATCAATGTATGGTTGCCTCTCACATACCCCCAGCTGGGGACCTGGTCTAAAACCCAGGCATGTGCCCTGACTGGGAATCGAACTGGCAACACTTTGGTTTACAGCTAGCGCTCAATCCGCTGAGCTACACCAGGCCTCTGTAAGAAGAATGTGTGAAAAGCCCTGGCTGGTGTGGCTCAGTGGATTGAGTGCCAGACTGTGAACCAAAGGGTTGCCAGTTTGATTCCTAGTCAGGGCACATGCCTGGGTTGCAGGTCAGGTCCCCAGTAGGGGGTGTTGGAGAGGCACACATTGATGCTTCTCCCTCTCTTTCTCCCTCCCTTCCCTTCTCTAAAAAAAAACAAATAAATAAAACCTTAAAAAATGGAAGGAAATGTAGCAGGAACAGTGGGGGGTAGCCTGGTCCTTTCAGCCCTCCTCCTCTCCATCCCCAATCACTACTCTCCCTCCAGGCCAGTGGAAGCAGTGCTGTGATGAAATCATGAAGATTGAAACCCCTGCTCCCCGGAAACCACCCCCAGTACTGGCCAAGCAGGGATCCTTGTACCATGAGATGGGTGAGTGAAAGTATACTCTGGAACCTGATGGGAAGTGGGCCTGGAGCTTTAAGAGAACTCAGATAAGGGAAACAGACCAAAGGTATACTTTGGACTAAGGCAGAGTTCTGGGGACTCAAGTCCCACCCAGTCCTGTTGAGTTCCTTTCTCTCCTCCAACTCTTCGTAGAACCACTTCCACCAAAGTTCAAAACAAAACCCCAAAGAACCAGATTCATTTCATGGATTTCTTTCCTAATTTCTTCTTTTTTGTTTCCCTTTCTGCATGTGGATGTGGATTCCTGTCTCTTCCTCTGACCTTCACTTGCTTGGCACTGCTTTCATTTTCCTCCTCTTTCTTGATTTCTTCACCCACGTCTGCCCACCCACCCCCAATCCTGTCCACCCTGCACCCTGTACCCCACAGTCTTATCAGAGCCTGTGGCTCCAGGGAGCCCAGGTGAGGGGCTGCTACTGCAAGATAACGAAATCTCAGCTGAGATCCGGACTTTGCTTTCCTCCTATTACAGTGACAGGTGATGGTCAGGGCTGGGTAGGCCTGGGGCCTCAGCTCTGACTAGCCCCATCCCCTCAACCCCTTCCTGGTGCCACAGCTATTGAGCCTCTGGATGACATCGCAGCGGTGACAGACATCCTGGCCCAGCGGGAGGGCATGAGGCTGGAGACGCCCCCACCCTGGCTAGCCATGTTTACAGACCAGCCTGCCCTGCCTAGCCCCTGCTTGCCTGCCTCAGTGGCCCCAGCCAGGACCCACCCCCTACCCTGGGGACGTCCCCGAACATTCTCCCTGGATGCTGCCCCACCAGACCATTCCCCTGGGGCTTCCCGCTCAGTTGCTCCTCTTCCCCTGCATCGATCCCCACGATCCAGAGGCCTCTGCAGCAAAGGCCTGCCCCGCACTTGGCTCCAGTCACCAGTGTGAAAGAGAAAGTCGCTGGCTGTGGGATCTGGCCAGAAGAGGATGACCTGTGCGTGGCTGGGCTCTCGATCCAGCACTATCTGTAGCAGGTTGGCCAGCTTGGCCTCCCCTTCCTCAGCTGGACTGGGGGTAGGTTGGGAGTGGGGAGCAGAAGCCCCTCTTAAACTATGATGGCCATGGTGCTGAGGGACTCATTCCTGGGGCTGGCTGGGTCCCCTAAACCTTTCCTGGGAGAAAACTGGAACCAACCCTGCCCTACCTCCTGAACTAACCAGCTTTGAGGATGGCACTGAAGCACGCTGGGAGGGAACATACCTCCCTTGTGACTCCCACATCAACCATTAAAATTATTTAACAGCAGCCTTTACTTAGTTCTTGATGATAGATTGCCTCTCTGCTTGGTCTGGACCTGTCCCATCCCCTCTTCCCTGGAGCTTAGTTCAGCGGTTGTGAAGGCTAACTCTGATACCAAGTAATCAAACAAGGACTAGGTGAAGAAGGTACTTTATAAATACCACAGGGAGAAAGGAGGGCTTCTCTGCTCTCACACACTGCTGAATCTCAGGATTTCAGCGAGGTCGTAGCCAGTCACAGCCAAAGAGCTGCCTGAGGGATCACAGAATCGGGCACCACACACCTGAGTGTCAGGCACACATTCGCCATGACAGTGTTCCACCTGGGGGAAGAGAGGACTGTTGAGGGCCTATTGCTCTATGCTTGGGCCCCCATCCCACCCCTCTCTCCACACACACCTCAATGCAGCCACTCTTTAGATTTCTGCTCAGCTTCCAGATGTGTACAAAGGTGTCCTCAGCTGCAGAGAGTAGCTGTTAAAAAAAGGCAGTAGGACAAGTGGGAGTCAGACGTGCTGACAGGAGTGGTAGGGGTTGGAGCACTATCCCAAGTGGTAAAGACAAGCCTGTAGGGTTCCTCTCAACACCCAGCATCGGGAATAAGGCTATGTAGGAATGGAGGAGACTGACCTTGCCCACCACCGGAGCCACGTCCAGGGCACAGATGGCCCGGGCGTGGGCGTTGATCTGGGCGTGCAGAGTTCCCGTACTGGCCTCATACAGACGCAGTTGCCCATTCCCATAGCCTGCTGCTACGATCCCCTGCCACAGCTGCACAGAAGTGCACGGGGCCCTGCAAGGGCAATGCCCCACTTTGATTTCCCCAGACCCAAGGCCCCTTCCCACCCTGAAGCTGCTTCAGAAAGGCCTCAGCCCCTTTGCCTCACCTACCCAAATCCTGGAATTCGGGTCAATAATTTGAATTCAGGACCTGACCGCCAGACACACAGTAAACCTGAATCATCTGCCGTCACCATGTCAGCAGTGCAGTCCTGAGCAAAAAGGCAGGGTGAGCCCATCCCTTTCTCCCCTGCTGGGTCCTGTATACAGGGGAAGGGAGGTAGTATTTGCATCTTTACCTCTCTAGGGAAAGCAAAGATACAGAGCCCTTACAAGCTGGACCCAGGGTTCCCTCAGGAAGCATAAAATGCTTTCCTTGCATTCCTCAGTCTCCCCACCCTCCCTTCCCATACACACCATGTGTTAGGAGGGGGTGTATAATTGTACTCAGTGGATGGATGATGAAACTGACACCATGGTGTTATGACCTTCTGGAGGTCTTATAGTGAGTCCCAGTCATAACTAGACTCAACCTCTTGACCCCCAACCCCAGGCAGCCAACATAGCCCATGGGCCCAACTCTGGGCCAGATTCAGTAGAGGATAGGAGTTAGAAGATATGAACCATGTTCTCAAGAGGTTTGCAATCCAATTAGGGACAGAAGAGTTGTCTTTGAGGACAGTACAAATTCAGGGTTTCGTTAAGGGAGATCAGTGGGAGCTGGAATAGTGGGAAGGCTTCCTGGAGAGGGTGGCACTGGGGGTGTAGGACTTGCCCAAGTCCAGAGAAGGAAGCTGCACATGTCAGAGCTGGAAAGCCTTTTAGAAACCATCTGTCACACTCCTCAATTCACACTACTATTGAGAAGTGTTAGTGAAGTATTAAATGCCACGTAAATATAAAGTATCCCTGGCTTCATTATTGCACCTGAGGTTGCTGGGGCCTAGGGAAGTACTGCAATTTGCCCGAAGTCATCCAGCTGCTTAATGGCAGACCCAAGATTGGCATCCAGGTCTTCTACCTCCCAAGTTGGGGAAGGCTCCCAGGCTTACTGGAATTAGAAGAGGGAATCCACTCACCTGTTCCTGGGCAGGCTCACTGGCAATGTCTGTCACTGATGTCAGGTGCCCAGCCAGCTCTTCACTCAGTACAATGTTGGGACCCTTGGCTGGGATATCAAACACCAGTACCCGGCCTGACCACGTTCCTGCAGGAGCAGCGAGTCCTAATCCTCCTGAGTCTCCAGTCATCACACTCAGCACTCCCTCCATCCCACAAACCTTAGTAACAAACCCACCTCTCACCACTCCAACAGTTCTGGCCCTCCATGATTACTCTTATTCTACCCCATCCTTCTCCTCTAAACCCATCCACGGCTCTTTGGAGTCTCTAACTTGCCCTTCACTTTCACCCTTCCCTCTAACTCCACAATTTCCTCAGACCTTTAGCATCCACCAGGCCAAAGCCCACACCTTTATACTCCAGCATACCCCAATGCCCTACCCTTGGCCCCCTCACCCACACAGATGTAGTGGCCACTGGAAGCAATTCCTCGGGCAAACACAGCCTGTACTGAGTATAAAAGGGTAAAACAATTAGAAATAGTGCTTCCTCCATCCCCAGGAAACACTCCCTACCCACACCCAACTCAGTCCTGCACATACCTGGAGAGGCATCTCCAGAGTCCAGCGCGTGCCAATAGACCATGACAGAGCCATCAGACTCATACATCTGGAAGACGAGGGCAAGGGCAGGAGTACAGCACAGCTATCCTTTGCTGTGCTCTGTGTTGAGTATGTCACATACTCATGATAGGCTTAGCCCACTGAATTCTCAAAACAACCTGGCAGGTAGGTACTACTTTTTCCCCTATTAACAGAGGAGGACACTGAGGCTCTGATAAGTTAAGTAAATTGCCCAAGGTCTTACAGCTAACAAAGGGGCAGATGATGGAGAGGGTACTTGGGAATTCAAAAAGATAGAAGGAAAGAAGATGAAAAAAAGGGAAGAGTGGGCTAAGCATGTGTAAAACCTGGGAGTGTTTAGAGGCAAGTGCAGAAGGGTTTTGGGGACTTGGAGAGGAGTTGAGAAGACTAGTGCAGGGTGCAGGAGGGCATGAAGGTCCTCCTCGTACCTGTATTCCTTGATGTGAGGTGAGTACCAGCAATACTCGGAAGGGAAGGACACACCAGTGGACCTGGAAGGAAGGTGGGTCAGAGTAGGAAGTAGTCAGCTGGGAACATGAGGACCCGGAAGAACAGAAATTCAGAGAGTTAGGGAAAGCCTATTCCTTGAGGTTTAGGGAGGAAGGGCAGGGGTTAGGACTTGGTTCAGCAACACCACTCTCAAATCCATGACTCACCTGGGTGATAAGTGGGAGGCTCACTCCAGCTCTCTCCTTAGCGTGGAGCTGGCGCTGGGCCAAGGGCACACCCTCAGAAGCAGCGCTGAGAAGCTGGGCACTGGGTCCGTGGACTACCCCAAAATGTGTGAGGTTACGGACCGGCAGCTGCAGCACACTGAGGTTGTTGCAAAGGGCGGCAGCCGAGCCTCGAAGAGGGATGGAACGCTCCCGGCGGAACATCCTAGGGGAGAGACCTCTGAATCACCAAAACCTCAAGGATAAAGAGACGACAGCAATGATTCTTCTGCGGGAGGGGGTGAGGATGCTGTTATGCTGTAATGGGGCCCCTGAGGACGGTGATGGGGGGTCTGGCACTGGGAGGATCTCGTGGAGCAAGAGAGGGATGAGTCATGGGGCGATGGTGGAGATTCTGGAGAAGGAAGGGTGATGGTAAGAGACCTGGTGGCTCCAAGTGCTCGAGCCAAGGCGGATTAAAGTAAGGTAGTTCCCAGGCCCTTCCACCCTCGGTTCGGCTCCCCGAAGCCCCGGCCCGGGTCAGAGGTCACATCGTGAACCCCAGGACCGCTTGCCTTACTCTAGGATCTTTCTGTCCCTCCGAATCCGCCGCCACCATAGAAACGACGCACGTACGCAGGCCGTTGGGTGGGGCGAGCACAAAAGTGCTTAGCGCGGCGCGGTTGCCGAGGCAACTGTGGGCGGGGCAAGCCACCCTGCGCTAGGCGTGGTTGCTGGGGCGACTGTTAGCGGCGGCGGAGTAATGAGCTGTTGAAACAGCGAGATTGGAGCGACAGCGGCGGTGATGGCGCATGAAAGCTCGGTAGGCTTCAGTTCAGCTGGGGGTTCTCCAGAGCCGGGATTGGCCTTTAAGGTTGGTGTCAGAAACCGAGGGCCAGCTCCGCGATATCTGGTGCCCACCCAGCTCCCGGGCGTTCAAGATGACCGAGGAATCCACGTCGGTACTTCGGCAAAAAACCTACCCTTGCATCATGCCCACTTACACACTTTATCATACAATGGGAAGCTGAGGAGAAAGGCCAAGAATAGGAGTGACTTTGGAAACAGCTAAGTCTCTTACACTGAGGTACCCACTTAAATAGATTCTTGGTCAGGATTTGGGGGGAGTTATTACCCCTTTCGAGAGTTTTACGAGGAAGAATTGGATTAAACAAATAACCCTGAGGCTGTGCTCGAAAACAAAATTGTTTTAAAAACAAGAAAATTTAAAATAAAACATTGGAAGAACCTTAGTGGAACAATGTCCTCTGGCTTTCCTGACTATCACGGATGTCACAGGAGAAGCTTGGAGGAGAAGTCTAATGAACCTGCTTTCCTCTGCCAGCCCTACCAGCCCTGCTCTGGCCAAGCCTGCTTTGGGCCATTTCCCAGGTTTGCCTGCAGGGCTGTTCTCACTAACAGAGAGGGGAAATGAGGCTTAAGGGATTCTGAGTTCCGTGTAAAGTCTAGAAAACATCAGATTTGAGGGAGAATGAATTTGGGGGAACATCAGGTATGAGTCAGTAAGCTTGGGGGAGAAGAGGCAAAGGTTTGGGAACATTACATTTGGAGGTAAATTTTTGGAGGGAACCAGGTTTACGAGACTTTTGTGGGGAAGTGAGGAGGCTCCAAAGAATCTGCTAGTGAATTCCCATGCCCTGAAATGAATTTTTGGGGGATTAATCTTTTTTTCTTTTTAAGTGGAGTTTTCTTGATTATAGAGGGATACAATCTTATTGTAGAGAATGTACGAAGTAGAGAAGGACATAGGAAAGAAGCACAACTACTGTTAGGATTTTGGTGTTTTTTCTTCAACACATACAGGCTTACATTATCTGAGATCATACTTGATATGTAATTTTGTATCCTGCTCTCTCATTTAACGTTAAATCTTAAATATTTTTCTATGCTCTTGCAAATTCTTTCTAAGGATTACCTTTAATCATTGCATAATATTCCATCATACATATAGTGCACAATTAGCTATCCATTCTCTTTTTGTTAGATATGTTTTCAGTATTCTGCTATTATCACACCACAGGAAATATGTCGGAGAATATATTTTTATTTTAAAGGTTTTTGAGTGCATTTATAATACTAGAATTAATATTTTTGAAGGTTAGACATGTTTTCAAGTGTTTATTAGTCCCCTATAGTTCTACTTTTGTGAAATATGTCCTTATTATTATCCTGGGATCTTATGATTTTTTAATTTTACATGAGTTTTTAATATATGGGGAGATAATTCCTATTTGTTACAAATGGAAGGTGGGGCAAAGTAGGTTTACAGTTGTTTGTATGGAAAATAATACAAGAATAAATCATAATACAAGAATAAACTCTTTTTTGTGTACTCACAACTGTAAACCCACTTTGCCCCACACTGTACTTTTTGTTAGGGAAGCAGTGTAAAGTCAAGCTCTAGAATCAGACCTGCACATGAATTATCATTACACTGCTTCCTTGCTGTGTGATACTGGGAAAATTCTGTAAAATGTAAATAAAAATAGTAAGTCTAAAAAATGTAAGAATCGAGTCAAGACAATGTGTGTGACTATTATACTTTCAGTACCAGAAAATAGTAACTACCAATATCAGCTTGTAAATTAGGAATGTTTATAAAAATAAATACAGGAAAATTTGACCTTGTACGTATATACCCACCTACCTATTTCTTTATTATTATTTTTACATATTTTTTAAAAAATTGCTTATTTTTTAGAGAAGGGGGAAGGGAAGGAGAAATAGAGAGAGAAACATTGATGTGTGACAGAAACATCCATAGGCTGCCTCTCACACACCCCTAACCAAGGACCTGGCCTGCAACCCAGGCATGTCACGTGACTGGGAATTGAACCAATGACCTTTTGGTTTGCAGGCTGGCATTCAAGCCACTGAGTCACACCAGCCAGGGCTATTCTTCTTCTTCTTCTTTTTTTTTAAAAGATTTTATTTATTTTTAGAGAGAGGGATAGGGAGGGAAAAAGAGAGGGAGAGAAGCATCGATTGGTTGCCTTTCATATGCCCCAACTGGGGACAGCTGGCAACCCAGGCATGTGCCCTGCCCAGGAATCAAACCAGCAGCCTTTTGCTTTTTGGGACGATGGCCAACGAGCTGAGCCACACTGGTCAGAGCTCTTCATTATTCTTACAGTTTTTTCTTACCCAGAAATTATATGAGAAATTAATCTGTTTTTCCTAAATTTTATTTTATTTTTTGTTTATACCTTTATTTTATTTGTGTATGTGTTTATCATTTAATCCATCTAGAATTTACTTCTTTAAAAAATTTTTTTTAATGTACACATTTTTTAAAAGATTTTATTTATTTATCTATAGAGGGAAAGGGAAGGAGAGAGGGAGAGAAATATCAGTGTATGGTTGCCTCTTGTGCATCCCCTGCTGGGAACTGGCCTGCAACCCAGGCACATGCCCTGACTGGGAATCAAACCATGATCCTCTGGTTCACAGGCCCACATTCGTTCCACTGAGCTACACCAGCCAGGGCACTTCTTTAAAATTAAAAAAAAAATTATTGATTTTTAGAGAGGAAGGGGGAGAAAGAGAGAGAGAGACAAACATAGATTCGTTGTTCCACTTATTTATGTACTTTTTGGATAATTCTTGTATGTGCTCTGAACTTGACAGCGGATGGAACCCAAACCTTGGCACATTGGGATAAACTTCTAGCCAACAGAGCTACCTTGCCAGGACCATCTGGAGTTTATTTAGATATATGTTGTGAAATAAGGACCTAAGTTGATTTAAGGGAGGGGGAGGAGACTTTAAACAGCACCTATTTTTTTTTTAAGATTTTATTTATTTTTAGAGAGAGGGGAAGGGAGGGAGAAGTAGAGAGAGAGAAACAGATCAATTGGTTGCCTCTTGTACGCCCCCAACTGGGGACCTGGCCCACAACTCAGGCATGTGCCCTGACTGGGAATCAAACCCATGGCCTTTTGGTTTGCAG